>JAVSBS010021910.1:23713-86277 GCA_033124195.1 Coracias cyanogaster
TGGAAGTGTTCAAGGCCAGGTTGGACGGGGCCTTGAGCAACCTGGTCTAGTGGGAGGTGTCCCTGCCATGGCAGGGGGCTCACAACTAGAGGATCCTCAAGGTCCCTTCCAACCCAGACCATTCTATGATTTTATAAGAAGGCATTAAATTAATTGAGCAAGTGCCACTGGGGCAGGGCTGCAGTCCCCATCCTGCCTATTACCAGCATATGCTGCAGGAGCATTGCTTTGAGCGGTTCTGAATCTTGCCACATGGTCTATTAACTTGCAATGTGTCTGGTTCTTCCCAGCTGGAAAAATGGCTCTGGATTTGGAGCACAGGACTCAGTAAGCGGCCGATCTCCCCGATGTCCCGTCCTCTCTGTGAAGGAGGCAAGAACAAAGCCTGGAAAAATGCACTGCCAGTGTCTCCAGCAGACAGCTACAAGACAACATGCTCACGTAGAGATATCCTTCCCTACTGTTGTTAATTAGAGGTTGTTTAGTACCCAGAAGCATGAAGCTTTATAATCTTGAAATGATCCTGTGTGTTTTAGTTGTTGCCGCACCCACTGAGAACACTGTTACAGTCTTGACTGAAAGTTCTTGATTGATTTAGTGACATTTGTCTATGTACAAAGGGATTGCAACAAGGGAGTGAGTACAAGCTGACACGTAGCTCCAGCCTACAAACTAGGAAAATATTTCATTCTTTTGTTGCTGATTTCTTAAGGAGAAGTAAGTGCTATGTGACCTATATCTTATTATATTTTAATTCATCAGGTTAGCATCTGTTTTGGTTTGCCTGTTGATTTTTCAAAATGGTATTCATCATCCAGTAGACCACAATAAATCGTCCGCATCTCCTGTACGTTATCTTGCTCTCTTTTATCTCGCAGATTACTGGCCCAACAGAAATGGAAAGACCCTTCAGAGATGGGCTGGTCTGTGGTGGCAGAGCCATGGCTGTGGCCTGGCGCTTGAGATACGGGGAGCTCTGAGATGGTCCCCTCTCCTCCCACACTCCTGCATTTTGTCCAGCAAAGAGCTTCTGCAAAAGTTCATTTCCAACAGTACATGACGCTGCATCCTGTATTCCCCAAGACTGAGTGAGTCCTGGTGCCTGTGTGCCCTGATTCCTTAAAACTGAGCGTAAAAGCACTTCTCTCAAATCTTGTTACGCAGTGCACTGTGGTGTAGCACGGAAAAAAACCATCTCTTTCTGGTTTCAACTCAAATGCCTATGAATTCTAGCAGAAAATGATGTACTTCCATAGTATTACATCGCTTAATACTCCCTTTGTATTCCAATCCGGGGGTCCCAGTTGAGCAGAGCAGAGCAGCTTCGAGCAGCTTTAGGGAACAACCACCTGTGTAGGCATCAGGTCTGATAGGCAGGGAGAGACTTGCCCAGTTTGAAAGGACAAAGGTCAAGTTTTTCCAGAGAAGCCAATTGACAGCACCACTTGCATTTAATGCTCTGGCAGTTTCCACCTCCAAATAAAAGCTCAGGTACCAGATGAGTGCATCAAAGAGAGTTCATTAGAATTTCTGTGCAGACTGTTAAAAATACTGATAAAACCAACCTCTGTCAAGCTAGTTTTCCTATTCTTGGCTTCTCCTGCTGTTTCTAAATGTACTTGTCGGACAAACAAATATTCATCCTATTTCCGTCAAATTCAGTTCTTGAAATCCTCTGCAAATCTGGAGTAACTAAAATAACAAAATGGAGAACTTACCCAGCTGCTTGGAAAAGTTTCTTGGAGTGATTTGTCATGTTTTTGCCATTTTCCCCTATTTGCATATTAAAAATGGTTGATATAAGCTGCAAAAAATAAAAAAGGAAAAAAATACAGGTTAGCATAAAATTATAGAATATTAAAGTATGAGATTAGCCATAGCAAGGCCACTTCTGAATGGCCTATCTTGGTCCTGAAGACATCTCACAGGGGATAGCCTGGAGCCTACACGGACTGTCCATCCCATTGCTCTATTACCCATTTCGTGAAAGAAGCTTTTCCCTGGTATCTAAACAGAATTTCAGGTTGCAACGTGACTTCCTTTTGTTACAGTCTTCAAGGACACGAAGTGCACAGTATTTACCTTTTCTGTAGGCTTGTATGTACGGGAAGGCTCTTATCCTATCCTTCTTCAATGCTTTCTTCGTGGTTTTGTTTGGTGCTTCACATTCCCTATGTATTGAAATTTGCTGGTCGTCTTTTTCCACTTGCCAGGTCATTCCTGTTGCCCTCTTTACTTGGGTCTCTAAAATTACACCTTCAGATTTTGTTAGAACCAAACTTTCAATGAGGTGGGAGAAGTATTTTAATGCATCTGGTATTTCTTGCCTCTGGAATTCAAGTTTTTATCCTCCAAAGTACTTCCAAGTTCTTCCAAATTCACGAATTTGATGAATTTTTCTATTCAATCATCCAGGTCATTAATAAAAATATAATAAAAATGTACTTATAAAAATAATACTCCAGGAGTAGCATCCAATTTGATGCATCCCATTTGAGGTAGCTTTCCCTTTTGATAAGGAATCATTAATTCTTTAAGTATGTCTTCCTAATCAGTTTTGCAGCCAATCCTTGTTTCATTAAGTTATGCTTTCTAAAAACTTAATAATTATCAAATTGCTAAATTATACGAAAGGTCAAGAAATGGGAAAAGCATAGCAACTAGAAGATTGCAATGTTTTCCATCACCCTGATTTCTCCAAGACTGTTCCTTTGGCTGAATTATAGTCTCGGAATGATTGCTTGGGTGCTTTCAGTCAAGTCCATAAAGAAATAATTTTAGGAATTAACCCATCATTAAGACTGAGCGATTTTTGAGAATATTGCCTAAACTCCAAGGCAAAATATTATCTTACAATAGTATAAATAGTAATGACTGTAAACTAGTAATTTCAGTAATGTTAACAGTGATGCTAATTACACCAGAAAAATCTTTCTTCTTCAACTGTGTTGTTCTCCTGGTCTTGAAGGGAGAAAGACAATATTTTGAGGTACATCGATAAAACTCTATTGTTTCAATTAAAAACAGTGGGTGAGATATGGGCTGTGTATGCTGATAAACTCCTCATTAAAACAAATGTATTGATGGAAGTATTGTCTATTAAGACAACATAACATATAGACAACTGGATCATATATAATTTAAACTGTTCTCACTTTACAAACCTGACAACTGAACAAATATAATTGATTCATGTATTGCAATATTCATTCCATTAGTTAGAATATATATCCAAAATGGAAGACGTCAATCAAATAAAATGAATTCATGTTTTCATAGAGCACCATGATTCCTTTTATTAAACCAAGAAAAAAAAAACCATCAATCACTATTTTTGGATTCTGATTCAACACGCGTGTGACTCCTGCAAGTTATGTGGCTACAAATCCACACATTCATTTTAGTCACGCTAGAAAATTATTCTAGATACCTTTGATCTATTTAATGCTTAACGAAAATAAGCTATTTATGATAGCAGTGTCTATAACCACTTTAAACAAATACTTTCACTGACATATAGGTACAGCAAAGAGTACTGATGCTCACTTACACCAATTTTACACTCCATTGGTTTCGGTGAACGTTACTCTTGATTTACACCAGCGCAGAAGAGACCGGAGCAGCACCGTATTTTAACTGCTGTCTTTCATATGCTGATCTGCGGCTCCCGAGTTGCTGGATGAATAACGCTGAGGCGAATACCGCCAGTTCTGTCTGCGTTTTTGTAGTAATTTACTTCTGAACCTTGGGAATAAAACCAGAAATCTGTCATAAACAAAGCACTCGTTGCCTTTGTCTGGAGCTCTGTCTGTGCTCGCCGAGCGGGTCTGCCCTGCTTCGTGTGTAAAACGTGCTGTAAGGCATTTTCTTGTTCAAAGAAAGGATGCACAAACGCTATTTTAATATGTTTAAAGTTCCCGATGCCTGCTCTCAGCTGAAGGCGAGGTATGACAGCCACAGGCACTGCCCAGAGCAATGTGCACCTTGGACCCCAGCAGATCTAAAACCCATCGTGGGCATCAGTCCAAGGCACTCACAGCAAACCCCTTCTTGACAGGTGGCAGGAGACAAAGAAGGAAAATGGGAAGGGGGGAACTTTGCTGAGAAACCGACTTCCATGGTTTGTAAGGGGCTTGGTGGTGATTTGCCTCATCTGCCTCCTCAATCAGGACCTTCTTCCTCTTTCTGTTATGCTTCTCCTACAATAGCTGTGGCCTGTGTGGCACCTGAGGGTGGGATGAGCCCCTACAGCCTGTCCCAAAACAACAGTTGATATTATTCTGGTAGCTTGAACACGTACGTGGAGTACTTTAGTTTTGACCTCGCTCTGGTAACTGTTGCTGCATTAGTGTTTTACTGTGGCCCCTCCTCACACATGGAAAGATAAAGGTATAAAGGTCCATAGGTGCATAGGATGTAAGATTACAAGTAAATTTATATTATTATATTGAAATTAGATTCATTATTCTACTATTAGTATATAGAAATAGTATTATATTGCATTTATACTGATTTTTACAGTATTATATAGATTATACATTGTGATATTCCAATAGATAACCTCTAGTTATTGAAATAAATGGAATCAAAACTCCTATTACATGTCAGCAAGGCTCTTCCAGCTAAAGTCAAACCAGATTCTCAGTCCTGAGAAGATTATCCCAGCCCCAGACATTTTAGCAATGATCACCTCTGCTCCCCATCCAATTGGCATCTTGGTGACGTGGCCTTGCCACAGTGCAGGAGGTTTGGGAAGGGACACAGAATATGCTGCTCTGCCTTCAAAGAAGGTAGCAAGTTAACCCACCCAGCCAACCATCGTAAAATACACACCAAAGGCTGTACAATATATCCCTAATCACATTGCAACTTCTAAAACTTAATATTGCTTACAATTTATTTCCTAAGCTTTAACCTCTAGCAACACAGTCTGACACTATCTTCGGTATATGTGCTCGGTATCGCAGAGAATTTTTGCATGCAAAATTGTCTAATATCATCACCTGCTTCTCCGAACGACCACACTAGGGATTTCTGCCACTTTCTTGTGCCTCAGCTGTGATAGAGCAGACCTGCATTTCTCCCCGGAATATGCCGAAATATAGAATGGCACAGTGATTGATGGACAAAGAATCATCTGAATTCCTTCACTTAACTTCCTCATGCTGTTATCTGTTGTGCGGTGATACGGTGTACTCGCCTCTGCATGTAATAAGATCTCAATCTCCTTCATCACGGCTCTGTGGCCGAACGCAACAAGCACCAGGCAACTTCTTGCAAAGTATTTTTGCTGTGGCTGAAGCAGCAAGACCTGGGAAGAGATCTGGCTCTGGGGTCACAGGTGGCACTTGGACGAACAGATTTTCCTCCTTGCAGACGGACTAACTAACTAGCAAGGAGGGCAAGACCCACCACCTGCACTTCCCACCCTGGCTTGCCCATTTCGTGGTGGGTTCAGCCCATGGGCTTGGCTTTGCTCCAAATACATCCTTCCATTTTCTGCTCTCCTTTTACAGCTCTGGCTATGCACTCAGCGCAGCACAGAGCTGGGAGCACTTTGTGGGGTCAGTGAAGATTTTGGGGACCAAGGATCCAGGCTGCAGAGTCCTGGCTTCCCTGTCCTTTAAGGTAATTGGAATAGTTGTAAAACTGGTAGCATCTTTTCACATTAAAAAAAAAAAGTGTTAGGCAAGGCAAGCAGTCTACATAGTGATATTTTCTGCCTGGGTAAACCTTTTTCCTACAAAAATATCTGCTATTTAAGTCTTGCTGTAGCCTGATACCTTACACGATGATACAATTACAGAATCTTTATATTCACGTGAAGATTAGCAGCTGTGTTATGAGGGGAAGAAAAAGAAATCGCTTAATTACATCAAAATAAGAGAGGAATTAGTACGTCTCAATATGGGAACCCTTTATATACCTGCAGCTCCTCTCTTTCAGCAATGGGCTGTACTATGGCCAAGTCCTGGGCAGGGAAGCTGAAAGGGAGAGGAGATGCTCCTACAACCCTGCACTCTAAATACTGCCTGAGAACATTTCTTGCTGGCCCATTTTTCAAAGCTGAAAGGTTGTCCCTTTTACGTGCTTTCAAGTATTAGCCATCTTGGAGAGGAATGAGGAGCAAAGAGCTCACACAACACGGCAGGGAGTATTTTCCCTCCCAGCTGCAGAGGGCTCTGACAAATGCCCATTCATCACCCCTCGGTAATTTGGTAGATGCTAGATTAGGGTTTCCTTTGCATGTGATCACACAAATTCCTTATACAAGAGCTGGTCAGCACCAGGGTGACCAGGGTACAGGCTCTGGGCTCACTCACGTCACAGTGATTTGTGGAGGACACAGAAAGGGGACTCAGGGCAGCGGAAGCGATAGCGAGCGATGGCATTTATCAGATGTTCGAGGGGACACAGCTCCTGAGAGACTCTTGATAAACGCACAAGAGAGTCATTGAGCCAGATGCAGGAAACTGGTTGTTTTCCAAAAAAGCAGAGAGGAAAAATTTAACTGGAGAAAATCCATGCCACTGGGTGGGATGAATCCCCTGCCTGCCAGCCCACCCAAACAGGTCGTTTCCTGCAAGCCCTGTTTTGTCATCTAGCAGGTTTCACATGGCTTCTAGGTTGAACCATAGAATGGTTTGGGTTGGAAGGGACCTTGAGGATCATCTAGTTCCAAACCCTCTGCCATGGCAGAGACACCTGCCACTAGACCAGGTTGCTCAAGGCCCCGTCCAACCTGGCCTTGAACATCTTCAGGGATAGAGGTGAACCAGCCCCACAGATTCATCTCTAGAAAAGCCATCTCCCTCCTATCACGTCTGCATGATCCTGATCCCTCCTGTCAGCACACTCAGAGCTTTCCCCAGGGATTTTTCGCTCCGCCTCTCCCATAGCTCCCAGGCTGCCTTCCTTCCCTGGCTGTCCCACCAGAAGTTGACCCTGTCCCGTTGGCGGGTCCCCTGCCACAAAGTGGCAGCCAGGAAGGCACCAGCAAGCATCTCTCCCCTGCCTCCACCCAGACATGTCTTTTTATGTAAAACATAAAATCTGCAGTGTATATATGGTAAACTGTGAACAACGCAAACGGCTCAACCATCCGTCACGACACCATATGGTTGGATGTAAAAAATAGGTCCTAAAGATTATAACGAACAGAAATTAGTGTCTTCACTATCATAAATAATTAAACCTTTGTATGTGTATAGCTATATATGATATATATGTATGTGTTTCCCGTTCATTTTTTTAGTGTATATACACGCATATACAATTTCAGCTCTAAATCAGGCAATTGATGTAATACATGCCCACAAAGAGGTAGGATACAGAGCACCCACAGAAACATGCTTCTAGGGGGTCACAAATCAGTAAATCAGTCAGAAAAAGGTTGATTTTTTTTTACATTAAATAAGCCTATACTTGAAAGAAAAGTCACAAATGTCATGGTCTGCCTGAATCCACCTGGCAAAAATAGAATTTCTTAGAAAAAGCAGAGGGCTGCCGTTCAACACACCATGCCCTGTGTGGGCGGTTGCACAGAGAAGGACCTCAAACCCTCTGCCCTCCTTGGCTGTTGCTGTAACTGGGAAAACACACCTCCCAAAATGGTCACTACCACAGCAGCAGCTTGTTTCTCCCCAGGCAGGTTCTTTACAGTGAACTGAATTGATTTCTTTATCTCTTTCTGAAGATTTCAGGAGTTGAAGTGGTCTGGAATAGTGCTGATGGTGAACTCACTTGTCCTGAGATTATCTGTACCTGCTCCACCGCATTCCTAAACCGTTTCCAGGTCTACACCACCTCGTCTCTGCAACACCACGAGGACTTCGCTGCAGGATTTCTGTTCCATACTAAGAAAGAACAAAACCAAGGCCCCGCTGGAAGATTTTTTTTTACCGATTTTGTCTGTCTTAAATGGTATTATTAATGACAAACCTGACATTACTGAAATGGAGAGAGGGAAGAACAGCTTTGTTAAGGTATGAAGGGCAGCCTTCACCAAAGGCAACCGATTCCCCACTCTGCCACAGAAATAATGTGGGAAAAAGATGAAGGATGAACACCAGGAAAAAACAAAATAACAGGAAGGTCCATTAAGCAATACAATTGTTTCCATTCTAAAGCTGTGGGATCCCCGTCACTGGAAATTTCTAAGGACAGATATGATGTGGTTAATTCTACCTCTTGGTCGACTGAAATAAATGGCTTCTTGAGGTCCCTCTACCTGCATTTGCTACAGTTCTGGTGATCTTGACTTAGTATCTCAACCATAAGGCTGTGACTCTTTGGAGGAACTCTTTTTCCCTCTTATTTCAGAGCACCACTTCATCCCCAATAGGAACGATAAGGTTGTTGACATCTCAAGATGTAAAGAATAGCTGTGGGATAGGAAATAGCCTTTTTCTTATCCGTCTGTATCTAGATTGCTGGGTTTTCATCTCTAAAAAGTCAGTTTTGACCAAAATGGCTTAAGTGA
Organism: Coracias cyanogaster; assembly: GCA_033124195.1. Classification (NCBI taxonomy): domain Eukaryota; kingdom Metazoa; phylum Chordata; class Aves; order Coraciiformes; family Coraciidae; genus Coracias; species Coracias cyanogaster. The sequence goes on from JAVSBS010021910.1 coordinate 32,196, forward strand.
TAAAAACAGCTAATATGTTCTCTTTTTTTATGTCTCCATTTTTCTATATTTCTGAGGAAAAAAAAGGAAAGGCTTTAGCGGGATTGCTTGGATAAGATCAGGAAAAGTTCTGGCCACACAGAGCTTTTATTGCACTCATGAATGTTACTTTGCTAATTAGGAGAGAAGAAGCTCAAGTCTTGTATCGAGTTCAAAGAGCAAACCTACAGTTTGGGGGGGAAAATAAAAAACCAACTCAGGAAAGCATGAGCTCATCGCAGCTCAGCTTGGATTTTTTTTTTTCCTCCATCTGTAAAGATGTAACAGTTTTCCTCTCGGCACATTTGCCATGATATCTACAGCATGTAAACCTGCTTCAAGGTGCTGCCGGCAGCGGGCTAATACAGTGTAAGAGAGTTGTTACCCTTTATTCCGCAGCAGGTTCACAAGTGAGTAAAAATGATTTATGAATGATACCGACAACAAGACGGCTCTCTGCCCTTTACACGTGAGAACAGAGGGACAGCCCAGGACCGCAGAAAGGGTTGTATGCCCAAAAATGCATTTTCAGGCCAATTTGCCTGTGGAATATCCAGACACCGGGAAGCAATAAATCCGGGAGCATAGTAGGACTCAAAACTCCTGAAAGATGGTACAAACAAAATAAGGAGAAATATTAACTGAAAGTATTTTATGTCGATATCTTTTAAGACAGATATCAAGAAATCACTCTTCTTTTTTTCCTCCTGAGAAGAAATGAGCAGTCAGGTTTATTCCTTAGCGTCAGTATTTAGTGCAGGATTTTTTCAGCTCTACCTCTGGACTAAACAGATCACTAGCACTGAAATATCTGTGCTCTGTCTGAGCCAAACACTCCGTGAAGCTTTTTATTTTAGTCTTTATCACAGGGATGCATTTCTTCCCATTAAACTCATGCTGAAACCTCAGCGGGAGTCCTTCTTGGCATCAGTGCTATATAGACTAATAGTATATTTCATAACTACTCACGAGAAGAAATGTATTTTCCCTGGAAAAAAGCAATATTTGGAAATATCCAGGAAACTTCTAGAACTAGGACGAGGACAGAATTGTTTGCAGACAAGAAAACTGTGCATCTAAAATTTACACACAAGCATGTAAATGGCCATTTCCTACCACACATGGAAGCAGGAACTCACTTCCGAGCCTCAATTCTGCAATATGAAGGCAACTAAAAAGATCAGGAGCCTGGAAGGTAATTAGTGCATCAGTGGGATGGGGTTTGCTTGCGCTCTTATAATTGTTTTATGAAGCTTGTGTAGTAATTTGGAAAACAGTTTTTAAATGGATGGTTTTAAGCAAATGGCTAAGATACTACATGCTGGGAGAGACACTGTAACCCAACATTGTGGAACTTCTGCAACATGCAAGGGCCCTGTTCCTTCACTGACCTCCACCTCATCCAATCAGGACCTGGCATAAAACAATCTGATGTGATGGTGGTTTATATTCTGGTGTCAATGGCTGGTCAATCAGGCCAGACCTTCCTTTGCTGTATCGGTGCTGCCTTTGCCCGTGTTGTGTCTTCAGACCCTCTTTTGCCAGTGGAAGCTTCAGGAGGGCTCTCTGAGGCAGGACAGTGAAGTGGGCTCTTACTGTTTCACATAATTTCTGTGGTTAGGAAGTACTCTCACTAAAAAATGCAAAAGCCACAGCAACTACATCCTCATTATTTAAGTGCTCCTGTGGCTGGGGTGTCACCAGCTTTCTCTGGGAGTTGTCTACCATCCTCATTCTCACAATCTGTTGCTGCTTCTTCAACGCTTCTCTACCACTGGCACCTTCCTGTGCTGTCTGCAGGTTTCTTTTGCTTTAATTGCCTCCTCCAACATCTCCTTTGGCTAGAGACTTGCTCTCTCTAATCTGCTGCTTCTCAAATTGAAGCCTAAAGTCCTTTACTTCAGAAGAAAATACGACCATTGTAGGGAAACTCAGCAACAACAGCTGGCTGATCAAATATACATAAGGAAGAATCTGCTGCCTGGTCTTTTATGGCTCTCTTTTTCCTGTAGTCATCATCCAACTCTCTTTTTCCCTGGTACAACATTATAGCATATTACACGACTTGTCTGTCAAAGGCCTTGCCTGAAACACACTCTCGGCATTAAGCTGCTCCTGACTTCCAGACTGCCATTGCTCAGGATCAGGCAGGACCTTAGATGCCTGTTAATCAATAGGTTTCAGATCTACAGCACAAAATAAAAACATTAACAAGAGAAATAACAGGATTGAGCTAAACCTAAGTTTTGCTGCAAGCCGGGGAGCAGCACTCGGCTGTCTTGTCCTTGAAGCGAAGCAGGGACTGCAGTTTTAGAGAATCTAATTTTTCACAAACTCAGCTCTGATTATTTCTTCTAAGAAAATGCTCTACTGGGCAGGTGGGGGATAAAGCAAAATTCAGCCTGCGCTAGGCCCTTTATCCCACTGTTGGTGTTATTTGTGATGTAAGCAAATGGATGAGGATACTCCACATCTTTATCCAGAAGACGACTAAGACAATGTTGAAATACTGCAAACATTCCTTAAGTCCACCTACAACACTGCCATATTGCATTAAAATGTTCTATGTAATGTACTATGACATAATAAAAATAATCGTGCAGAAGATTTCTGTGCTAACAAAGATAGAGGCACTCAAAGACATCACTCATTTCAGGTTGGCTGAGTTTTGCACCACTTGAATCAATTCGCATTATCCCAAATTTAATGTACTGCATTGCATTAATTTAGCAAACTGACTGCATTAGTATGATCAGCAACATAGTAACTGACTCTTTATATGGTAACCAAGTTACCTAAAAAGCAGAATTATTTCATATTTCCAAGTAAAACTAATCTGCACATTTATGGCTCTTAATGACTAGATCAAGTGGAAAAACTGAATGCATATCCATCAGGGATTGTATGCATAGTTAATTAAGTATGAAGTAATAAATGCCTGATTTCTACAGGACAGGGTAAACATCCAATTAAAATAAGATGCAGTGTACACTTTTCCTTCTCATTAGTCAAAGCATAAAGCATTTTAACATTTCCTAAATAATTTACTTGTATTAAAATAAAGTGAAATGCTTAAAACATTAATAGGGTACTTTACAATGCTGTAGTCAATAAGTTGCTATATGAAGGTAATGTAAATAATTTATGGCTCTATTCAGCAGGAGCAGTCTGCAGTTCTCAGCAAAGCAGGGTCCCACCAAGGCGAGGGAACAGGCACCTGGCCAAGTTACAATAAATCACAATTAAACCCTATAGACAGTGGCAAAACCCACCAGCGACATATAACTCAGTGACCTGAGCCTGTGGGTCACCAGAGTACTAGGTGGAGCTCCCACTGTTCTGGGCTTCTTCCAAAGGAGATCGTACCCAGGACCAGCTTCTGGTTGGGTGTGGGTTACACGATGACATGGCCTCAGCTGTTGGTCAGCTTAGGGTAACAGGAAAAATGGGGCTGGCACTTTTGAACACGGAGGAAGAAATAGTCTTTTAACCCAAAGATAGGCTGAAAGGACAGAGAGGCGTGGACTGGAGGTGTGGGCTGCAGAGCCATCTTCATCACACCAGCCAACAGCTCTCCACAGCACTTCTGTAGGCAGCCTGGGCATTGCAGCCACCAGTGACACCACCAGTAGCAACACTGTCCCTGTACCATGCAGGCCAATTAACCATGTAAATATTTTGTTTCCAAACCCATGGATTTATAATGCACTCGGTCAACTTCTGGAAGCGCGTGTGTGGTGTTGACATAGCCCATGTGTGCTGGACCGCAACCCTTCCCTAGACAGAGGGCAAGAGCTGAATCCTCAATTTTCAAAAGCCAGATGGGCACAAGTGGTTTTAGAGCTGTGAATTTGAATAATCTGGGTTGCTGATATGCAAAACACAGCAGGCATTTCAGCTTCAATTTTCTGCTAAGAGTCAAGGTATGGATGTTAAAGCTGGGCTCTCTGATGAGAAAACACATGTACTGACTATCCAAGCAGATTGCTGGATCCAGTGAGTTAGGACTGCAGTACATTACCAGCGAGGACATAATAGGTTTGTGCAGCAAATCTGAATTAACATATCCTTCCCATGGATCGTTTTGCAATGTAGAAGAAATTTCCCTAAAATGTTTCATCACAGAGCTACGGCTGTAATAAATAAGAATTAATTTCATAATAAGAAATTATTAAGTGCTGTCTTTTATCAAGCGATGTAGGTAATAGCCTACTAAAACTCAGATTTACAGCTCAGATAATATATAGAAACATGGCATTTGGCTGGGACAGCTTTTAAGATTTTTCAAATGCTAGAATCACTTTTCATTAAAACTGTGACAGAAACTGAGAAACTGGCACGAAGCCTTTTCTTATATGTACATTAAATCATGCATTTCGTGGCAGGATTTTTACTTTTTTTTCCCCCCTTGTTTATAGAAGTCGTGTACAATATCTTCCCTGAGTCACACCAAGATCGATCTATATAAAGAGATATATATTTGCCTTGGGAAGAGGCGAGCGTTCAAAATGCACTGACCCCCCAAACCCTTGGTGTGACAGACTCCCCAGGGCTGGCTGCTTGGAGCAACTGATAAATTAAATTATTGGAAGGCGACTGTGGCCAAGGCTGTGGCAACCTCAGTGGTGCTGGTGAGAGGGCGTAAAAGTGTCTCTCTGCATAAATGGGGGCAAGAAAGCGCTTGGTGCTGAGGAAATTCCCTTTTTTTGATAAGATTTCTGTGATATGAAGCACTGAATGCTGTACAAAATGGCAGTGGCTCCTCTTCTCGGGGGACTTGCTGTGCTGCAGCACCTTTTCTTTGCTAGTTATACTTTGATGAGAAGCTGTTCTTATAAAATGCACTTTAAGGACCTTTTGTGGTATTCTTTTGTGAGCTGGGTATCATAAGCCTGGGAAAGAAATTAAAACCAGCTTTAGTCCTGAAAAGACCTTTGCCTCAGGGGACGACTCATTATTTGGAAACAGAAAAGATGATTAGCACAAACCAAAGCAATTCAAGCTGACAAATTCTGCCTATGGTCTCCGGGGCCTCAGTTAAGGTGAGGGAAGAAGAACGAGAACCTTTCCTAGGGCTGCTGCCCATGCGAGGCTTGCTCTCCTTGGGCCACGCTGCAGGCAAGGTCACGTTGTTTCCCCGCTCTTGGTTTATGAGCATCAGCTGAAACTTCCTGGAAGCATTTTTTTCTTGTGATTCTCACAGAAAAGACATGCAGGCACCACCTTCTTCCACTTCCCAAACTCTTCTGTAGTTATGCAAAAGGAAAGGCCCCACTCTTGGTCTGTAACTCACTTACTTCTACAGGAGCCTGTTTTCTATGAGAAGGTTGGTGGAAAAAGTCTCAATTAAATTTGGGACCTAATTTTAAAGAGGATCTCAACCTCCTGAGTAAACAATAGATGGAGCCTGACTATTAAATCATCATGCTTTAATTAAATTCTTTGCAGCTTGTGAGTTCCTTGAACTGAGCTAGGTGATAAACGCATCGTAATTTTAATGGGGTTATATTTTGTGCTAAGCTCACATAGAGCACTGACACAAGATATATACTGTGTTACCACAAAATACTGCATGGTGGGTCGCTGATAACTGCACACTTGCTATATGACAGGGTAGCTTCACGGAAGAAACAAAAGCAATGTAAAGAGGGTTATTTTCAACTACAGACTTAAAGAATCAGAAGCACATGGGTATTTGTGGTCTTGCAAAAAAAAAAAAATTGCATATATTCTTTGTATTAATGATTCAAGCTCCGCTGAAACCAGAGGGAAACCCACCCGTTGCTTTGAAAGGCTTTTGGATCAGGCCCTTAGTGCATTACCGAAATAAAGCAAAATAAAGAAGTTCACAAAAACTGAAAGGGACGAGTATAGCTTCTCTCAACAGATCGCGAAATAACATCAGATCTGAATGAAAGAGGCTCAAAGAAAACTATTGACAATTCTTTCTCACTTAACTCCGTTGATTAAAAGAAGTTGTAACTTTAAAATGACCTCCAGCACCATCACGGAGGATCTCCGCTTCTTTATCACAGCCTTCCTGAAGCTATCTTCCCCCAGTGCTACTGGCATCGTAACGCTTCCCAGTAGGAAATACGACACTCTTAAAACATATGTCAGAGATTTCCAGAACTGCAAACATGGTATTTTAGATGGTGAGATTCCTTTCCCCACAAAAGCATCTTTAAATTGTCTGACAGAGCAAATTCATATCGGGAATAAAATCCTCGCCCCAACGGAGTCAATGAGAGTTTTATGCCTGATGCAAGAGGAACCAAGATTTCATCTCTGCTTTTTTACAGTTATTCCTGTACGTAAGTACAGGCTGATCGTGTCAGCATCTGCCTTGTCGCCGAGGGAGGAAGAACCAAAGGGGCCGTGTTGTGCTTGCGAGCTGGAGCCCACCGAGCATCCCCCCCTGCCCACGTCACGCTTGGCTCCAGGGCTTGATGATGTTTTCAGCTTTAGAAACACGAAAATAAGAAAATAAGGCACCAAGCCCATATACTGACATGTGTGACTGATGCTTAGAAACCAGAATATTATATAATGCCACAATTGATAGGTTTCTACTTGTAGAGACCTGATTATTCCACCTGGATAGTGGCTCAGAAAAGAACAACCAGACAAAAGAAATAGATGTGCAAAGTCCAAGAAGCAAGCTATTATTTTCAATAGAGGTGTTGTGCTTTTTTTTTCTCCCTCCCCGGCATTAGCTGCAGTAAAATGAATCATGCAGAGCAACATTTTTCACAAACCCCAAACATCCTACATTCACATAAAACTGATGTACACCAGGAATGCTCACTGGGCTGTAGAATGGGAACAAAGAGGGCTGCAGACATACAATTTGTCACCCTGATTTTATATAATAACAGGATATAAGCATATAAATGGATAGGTTTGGCAGGTGAAAAGGAAAATTATAGGGAGAGAGGAATATTGTAGCTAACTCAACAGTAGCCATATTGCCAATAGATCCTTTTGCCATTTGACAGCTGTCTTACGAAGGGGCTGAAAAATCATGTTTACTCAGATTAGCCTGAACCTTCTTTTGGTTATTTAGGACTCTGCATATTCCATGAAAAAAAAACCCCGACATTTTCAGCATCTAGCTTCAACTGAATTATCATGAAATGCACATATTTGAGCATGTGCTTTCAGCACTAGGTCTGAGCAATAAGGTGCTCAGGTTAGCCCGTTATCTTGCACATACAACTTCACAATGCCATGTAGGAAAACTACCTTATTCTACAGCGAAACCGGAATAAGCACAGTTTAATTTTTCCAGCCTGCTATCAGTGTTTCTTTTAGAGATCGGTGGGTGGTCAGTGTGCAAAGGAAGCCAGTGAGCTTGAGAAAAATCTCTTTTCTGTAGGACAAATATGCAGGGAAGCCCAGGAGGGCTGCTCTCTCCAGCGTGTATAACAGAGCCCAAGTCCATGCCTCTGCGGACAGGTGCTGGGGATGAGAGCGAGCTGAGGAAAGGCTCAGTAAATATCTGACAGATTGCTGCTGCTGCTTCTTTTCTGGAGGGCTCGTTTTGTACTGTACTGAGAACCTTGTAATACTGGACTGAGCTGAAGTGGTGACATTAAACTAGGTCCTTGTGCTTCAGGCTAGGTCTAGTGTTTCATCCACAATCGGATCACGAATAGTGCTAACTTTGTTGTTGACAGACCTTTCATTCACTGTGAGCAGGTGCTTGGGGCAGTTTTCTGATGTTGACTTGATCATTGGCATTTGGGGTAAGAAACTGGGAGAAGAGAGCATTATTTACTTTCACTCCAATGAGATGGCATTTCTGTGAGCTATCTTCTCCTAGTGAAAGAAGATTCGGGGGGGGAATGATGGATATTATATAGTGCAATAATAATTTCAATTTTTTTCTTCTATATCTTCTGGAGTTTGCTGAACAGTCCTGCTGTCAGAGGAATTTTTTTCCAAGGGATCTGACCAAATGACAGATCTCGCAATCTCGAGCGCATGTACATACAGGCTATGGATTTTAGACATTCACCTATCTGACAAGCAGATGCAGTCAGGTAGATTTGATGTTTATTTGAATTGAACCGGCTTTAAATGGAAGAACAAAACTAGTAGCTTAAAAACCTTTCCTGTGTGTGATTTATCCATTAGGCCAGCTGAAAGCAGAGAGAGCAAGCCAGCCAGATACATACATATATACATATAGACATAAGGTCAGAGAAAGGAAGGATGTGAGGTACCTATTACAGAGGGAACAACTCATGTTTATAAAGCACTGAGGATAAGAATAATGGATGAACTCAACAAAAGCCATTAAAGCATCGACAGTATCATCAGCAAGAGTTTAGCTGGCTTATAGTAGTGAACCCAGAATGGTTCACCTCATAATAAATGGATAATGAGTCTATAAAAAATTGCACACATTTATATCTTTCCAGGTTAAAAAGATAAATTGGTAAATGATTCCTACATGTCTCTGTACTCGGAAGCAGTGGGACAGAACAAGTAGATGAGAGACCATACACTGTACCCATACTGATCCCTGTGGAAGTTCAGAAGGAGCCTCCTTGAATATTTGCAGAGTAATTTTACAGAGTAAACTAGATCTATGCTTGATCCAGGTCATGTGCAATGCTGGGTGGGGATGCTACTCTATCTCAATGCAGATTTAAGTGTAATTTTTTAAGTTGGTGTGTAGCTTATGCCAGGTCTCCCTCTATCTTCCTGGACATACTTCCCATAACTGCTGCCAGCAGTAGGTCAATGCACTCCCACCTCCATTCGCATCCATATCTAATGTGAGAGAAAAAAGTGAGGTCTGCCAGGAGAAAGTGTGCAATTGAAGAAATATTTTTTGCACTCGAATTTAATGCACAGATCAGCTATGAGTGAAGACAACCACAGAGTGGTGGAGTGGGAGGTTCCACAAAGTGGTACCACAAGAGCTGGACTTCTCTTGTCCCTCTTTCAGACAAGAGGTAACATCTAAAAATTCTTAATAAAAGGGGACATTTTCCATGCCGCCATCTGTTGTCATGCTAGGGGCATATAAAGCTCCTGAAATGTTCAGTGTGGCCAGTGAAAACTTTCATGCATTGTTCTCATTTAAGCAATAGTGGAAACTGGAGCCCTCGGTTATCCCTCACAAGCTCATGACAATGAATTACATGGAATTAATATTTACCAGTCTACTGGTTTGCAAGGAAAAATAAGATTCAGTACATCTGTGGAGTGCAGAGAAACAAGCAAGGCCATAGAGAAACCTTCTGGATCTCTTTGCAAATCCCTCTTAACTCTTAGAAAAATACTACTTTTCCTGTTCAGACATATCAGTGTCAGACACAAAGAAACCAGTTTTGTGAAAAGGATGCAACTAGTGGGAAGTTGTACAAAGGCTTTTGTGAGGATTTTTTTCCCCAAATAGGTATTGAGCAAGTCATGGAGGCAGCAGAGAATCCAGCAGTAGCCATCTCCAGAGATGCAACAGGAGAAGCTTCAGAACACACCAAGCAGATTCCCCTATAATTTAATGCAGCTTCCAGAGGGCTGGTGCTAGCGTACAAATCTGAGGAGCACCCCTGAGCTTTCAGGAGACTTCTGGAATATCTATGCTTCCAGTCAGGCTTTTTATTTTCTGTGCGAAGCTGCCAAAATATAGGTGAGATTCTAAAACACAGAATAAAAAGAAATCTCACAGGGAGTGATCTGAAATAAATATTATGGAAGGGTTCATTTTAACAGAGTTAATGCACCCAGAAATGGATAGCAGCAAGATATTTAATCATGGCATATCCAGTTTAATCACATTTTGAATCCTCTGGAAATTAAGCTTATACAACTTCCTTAATTTAGAGGACAGTATAATGCTTAAGTATTTAATCTCCTTAGGATTGATATTGGACTCCAGTCTTTTGCAGAGAGTTTCATGCATAGATAGAACACTCTTCATGTTAGAAAACTTCAGCAGGAGCTCAAATTAATAAATCAACCATTTCTGGTCCAAACAAGATAATTTTTTTAATGCTTTTTACTCTCAAATTTATAACAATTTGGTCTTGGCCTTGAAAATTGACAATTCCAGCATTAAGACAACTCTTGTCGGGTCTTTTAGGGAATCATACTTCAACATGTTCATTCTCTTCTGTAATGTATGGCTAAATGAATAGATGCAGACCCTTCCAACACTTTTTGGAGAACTTTACATTTTACATTTTTAGTCTATTTCTAGAATTCAGCTGCATTTCACACTACAGGTTTATCTTAGTGAGATACAGGATGAATAAGACAGGCCATGAATTACATAAATCACCCATTGCTTTGGTTTTGTTTAGCCTACCCTGGATTTCCATCCTCCTGTTCATTTTGTCATACAGAGCCTACAAGATTTGATGTTAAATGCCTCAATTCTGGTAATTTATTTCCCAGCAGCTTCAGAACAATATTTAGCCCTGTTCTATCCTTGTTTCCAGGGAAGGCTCTTAAGTCAGTGTGATTGTTGTTGATGGTGCAAGTGATGGGGGAATATGGTAGTCATAAATATAGCGTGATTTTTCATCCTTTCCATTTTCCTAATGGGAAATCTCACCAGCCCATGGTGGACTAAGTAGGCTTTGTAAAATGAGGAGCTTGTAGACATCAAATTCCCTCAGTCTCCCCCTCCTTGCCAGGATGGGGAATTCCTGTAACAGCACTGATCCATCCTTATGAGCAGAAATCGCCTCCTGAAAGCAGGAAGCTTGTGGCAGGCAGTTACTACTCGGTGTAACATGTTTGAATTTGGATCCTAGTTAAAAAGTCAGTGCAAAGAAAATAAAAAATGGAAGCACTGTGAAAATAACACAAACTGAAGCAAATACTGAAAATCTTTACTACTACAAGTTCCTTATTTCCCATACCAATCTTTCAACCAAAAAAGACCCGCTTCAAGTGTCTTGTGTACAAGGCTGTAATGCCACTGTAACATTGAACTACATCTCATAAAACAAGATGATGCCTTGTCTCAAAATGTACTTTAATAATATAGTATTTGGGGTTTTATGCCTAGCAATAATTTGATTTTTCTGAATTTATTGATGAAGAAAGGGCTGTAAATCCTGTATGAGATCTTTCACTAAAGAATACAAAATATTTCCTACAAAAAGTGTAGGGGATAAGATTGAAATAATAAATTCCAAACTCATCCAGGCAGGCTAGTTCAATGCTAAAGTAAATTCACTGGCAGATTTACAATTAAGTTCTATATGGAATAGAAATAATTGTAATTATAACCTCCTAGAAATGCTGTAGCAGCTTCTATCTTGGATGCAGCAGGGAGGAGTAACTCATTTTCAACAAAGGCATAACTCCTGATACCTTCAAATACCTTCTAAGGGTGGCTTAATTTTGCTTATTCTTTGAGAAACAGATATGTTTAAAATCCAATACTCCTGAAGGCAAAAAGGAAGTATAAACTATTTTACTGCACAGTAGGGAGAGCTCCTGCAAGCCTCACTTGTGAGAGCAGAGATACCCCATGGCATGATGCTGGGACAATGCTCCATCCCTCCCATACTCATGGAGCACTACTTTTTGCCCTATATCAGGCAAAACAGACCCAGAAGGGCAGGTCTGATGATGACTGTGAATTAACCTGTTATTGCCCTGCCAGCAGAGCTGCAGGTTAGCATCTGTGTAGCATCTACCTACAGCAACCATCTGTGCTAACAAAGTTGCATTTTACTGCATTTTGATTCATCTAAATGAACCCACTTTGAAATAAATACAACTCTTGCAGATTTCTGTTTCCCCATTTCTTAGCTTGTGAAGCCCCTTCATAGCAAACTTCCTTGGATGTTTCTTAACCTGCAGGGTTTGCCACTAGCTGAAGCCATTTCAGTGCACAGACACGAACAACCAACGGAAATCAGCAAATTAGACTGGTGGCCTTGGCTCTACTCATTTGGTTCCAATTTGGTTTCATTCTCCATCACAGCATTTTATCAGGATAATTACAATGAGTCCCTAAGTGAGCTGCATAGATCTATGCCCATATGCTCAAGTTTATAGGAGGTGCTGAGGTGTGTCCTCCAAGACACCAAAAATGCAAAACCCACCTGTTAGTTGCACGAGGAGTGGAAGGTATTTGTGACCTCTTCTACACACCAGTAAAAGTCAGTGCAGCCACATTAATACATAGAATTTTACATGGTTGGGCTGATGGCTTCATCACTGTTTGCCTTCAGTAAGAACCCAGTACTTCACCCACCCAATGACCCGCCCAGAGACCCAGAACTCACAGCAGATAAATTCCAAAATTCTGGAATAAAAAAGCCTCCCTACAACCATTCTTCAGAGATTTGTTGTTGTGACTTGTTTATAGCTAAGATATTCTTAGCAAGTTGGCTGGCTATGGGCCTAAGGGAATGTGTTTTCTAATGCCTTATTTTTCTCCCCCCTGTATTTTTACTTGGCCTGGAGAATTTGAACAGAGACTTAAAATCTGCTTTGAAAACACAAGTTCTACTATGAAAAAAATGAGTGTTGCATGTATGAATATGCTTTTATTTTTATAAGTGTAGAGATAAATAGCTGGTAAGGATATTTAATGCAGCTTCAAACGAGATTCAGGAAAATGCTAAGAGATAGTGTTTGCCCTTCTCATGTCAATGCAAGTTTCACCACAGTAGAGAAGATCCAAGTTTCACCTTAGGTCTCAACGTCAGGTTAGACTTGAAAGATTAGACATGCATTTTAATGAAGATCTTAACCATACAGATTGCTCATAAAGTATATTCCTGTTTTTTTCTCCAGGATTGTGGGTGAAACATTTTCATCCAACCCTGTAGTTTCCTGAAAGCTACAAATTATATAGAAACATTAATTCTAAAATAGTGTTACTTGAGGGGGAAAAAAAATCTTAAAACTAAGGCTTCCTGGTTTCATCTTACTGGAAAAAATGAATTGGGAACCAGGTTGTTTTGACTTAAACAGGACATTTAATTCAATGTCACCTTGCAAAAACATTAAAGAGACTAACTTTTTAAAGTATAATACAAAACTACTGCTTCTCCAAAGATGTGGTCATCCTCTAGCCAACTATTTTGATTAAACTGAACCAATCTTCTCCAAATAAAAATGAAGCCTGTAATTAAACTTCATGTAGAATCACTGAATAGCTGATAGCTTAGTCTAAAGAAACGTCGCAGCCATGATCAAACCGACCTTTGCTTCAGATTTTTTTTTTTTTTACAATTATTTCAGTAAATATATATTTCAATCTCTTTCCAGTAAAATGCTGGAGCTCAAAAAATACAATAGGTCTGTACCAGGACTTCATTAAGCAGCTACTCATCTCCCTTCTATTGGTAAAGATGAATAGCCTCACTGAGCTGACATTGTAAGAAGCATATGAATTCACTTGCCATCTATTGAAAAAACCCTGCATTCTCCATTTCCAATTATTCCGAGTTCATGGAGATACTCTTCATTTGCAGAATGACTACTGGTAGTCTATTCATTCTCCTCTTTAGTATAGGGCTTGTAGGTGTTGCATGCACACTCTAAAGTAGCTTTTTCTCCCTCAAATTTACTCAAGTATGTTACTTCTCAAATGTTTGATTTCATGTGAATCATTCATTAAGTGCCATCCTGCTCTGGACCAGCTGAACCCAATGGCACCTTTTGATTTCAAAGGGTCAATATTTCACTTGATATCTGGTAAAAGCACAGGTGAAGCTGTTGCACAGTTCTAGATCTGCAGTGGAGAAGACTTGGTTGGGCAGGTCCCATTCCAGTACCTGCCCATAAACCCAATGAAACAATGAGCTGAAAAGGATTCCCTTTGGGTGGGGGACTCCCCACTGAACACATATTGTAATTTCCTGTTTAAAATACTATTTAGACTGAGTAATCAAAACTTAGTTTAATGGGACAGAACAGAGCTGAAAGGTTTTTTTTCATGACTACTTAAGTGCAGACAAGAAATTGAACAAATAATATTTTGTATCAACAATAACAAAGCCTTCTAAGCTACTTGCAGATCTGTGCTGATTTTTTCCTCCTTGCAAACCTTAACGTAGTATGCATACTCTGTTTTAAAACCTGTATTTGTTATTCAGGTGTGATAATAAGTTTAACTGTAAAGGTTTCACAACAAAAGAAAGACTAGCACTGAAAAGACAGTTACAATGTGCAGCAGTAATCAGTAATGACAGGGAATTTTCTTAAGAACAAGGTTTGGCTGTGTTTGAAATCCTACACCCTGAGTTGGACACCAAAGACTTGAACACAAAGAGCTGCTACAGAGAACAAAAGAGATTTGTAGTTTGCAAATAATGCCTAATTTTTATCTTGCTAGCTGATTCTCCCCTGTTCTAACAAGTAAATTAATTGCCTCTAGATTAGGTTTTTTAGTACCTCAGTGGGAGCAAATCTGTTTTTATTTTCACTGGGGCAAATTCACAGGAATTTCTGAACAGCAGTTTCTCACCTATGTTGAGAAAGGATGAGAACGATCTACAGACAGAGCTGTACTGGAAGCTGAACAGTGTTTTCTACGTAAATCTGAATCTTCTCCACTTGAGGTAGTTCACTATAGCTCATGGACTTTCCCCTCTTATCAGTCAGGGGCTGTAGAGGAGCTTGGGCTGACCAATGCCATTCCATGGACTGCTATCCATGGGTTTTCTTGAAGCCAATTTCAGTTTACTTGAAGGCTATTCTGCCGTACTGTCACCCACAGAAAAGTTGTCCTCAAAGCCTTCCAGGGCTCTGTGCAGCTGATCTGTGTGCAGATACAGATGTGTATCTGTCCCTAAGACACCACTGGTAAATATCAATCCGATTGTTGAAGAAAATGCCTGGAACATTTGCTGACACTTTATGTAAAATACACCTAAATACTGGTGGTTTTCATGCTACTAAATCCCATGCAGAGATTCAAACCCAGTCTTTCTACAAACAAGCTTTGCTCAAAGCTGGTGGCCAAGTCTGGCAGGTCTTCCTTTCCCTTACTCAAAATTAGCCTCTGTATCACATCATTAGACTACAGGAGAATGTCTTCTTTATTATGATTTTAGCAGCTGTATTAATATTTCCTGTCTTAGCAGCAATGTCATAACTTCTGGAAACAGTTCTCCTTCAGAGGGGCGTGTGTCACGATGCTTCTAACTGCTTCCTTACAGGAAAAGTTGCTGGTATCTGCACAGGTAAGGTAATGACAGAAGTTGAAGATCAGAATATAAACTACAAGATTTCCAACTTCAATTACTACATTTGTTTGGAACACGGGTGTCTGAGTCTACCACATGAGCTGTGTTTTTGGCCAAGTCAGCCATAGAATCACAGAATGGTTTGTGTTGGAAGGGACCTCAAACATTGTCTAGTTCCAACCCCCTGCCATGGCAGGGACACCTCCCACTAGACCAGGTTGCTCAAGGCCCCATCCAACCTGGCCTTGAACATCTTCAGGGATGGAGTATCCACAACCCCACTGGGCAACCTGTTCCTGTGACTCACCATTTGATGTTCTATTAGGGAAATCCCTAATAGAAAAAGCTTTAACTGCCTTTTAGAAACTCCTTTTCTCTGGCAGATGTATTAGTAGTGGAAAGAGGTTAAGCTATCATGAAATTTGATGATAGAAAGTTTTAGTTATCATTTTTAACTGCCACATGACTGTCTAAATCTTACTGCAATTGCATAGATCCAGGACTACACAGCCTGTAGACCATAGCTGGAGTAATCCTTTGAAGGGAAACCTTGCCTTTTTTTCCCCTCAATCCTAGTAAGAACTATAAACTATATTCACAAGGGGAAATTTAAATCAAAGTGAAATATAGAAAAACAAAAGCTACAAGTAACTCAGTTGCCCTGACATTCTCTTAAAATTGCTCTGCTTTGTCTGCCAAAATATGATCGTTTCTCATTGCAGATCCAGTATAGTCCCTTATCAGTGTTAGCACTTCTTACTTTGTCTGATCTTCTGGCAAATTCTACATCCTAGTATTTTAAATCCTTGATTTTTTTTCTGGGTCAGCCACATATCTGTTATTCTAATGATATTGTACTTGTCCTTGAAGATGTAGAACTCCAATTCAGCACTCCTACTGTGCTCCTAGCATTTCTTTAAATAAGATGGAGAGAGCACTGAGAACACACATGCCAAGGACAGGTTTTTCTCACCCAGTCATCCTTTTCTATGCATCTTATGGTACTTCTCATTGTTAAAGAATTGATGCATTACCTTGGGAAGTGGCAAGTTCCTGTGGATGCTCAGTGCTCTTGCTATCAACACAAAGAAAGGAGATGGGCCTGATAATTTTCCCTATTAGTAACATGCCTCCTTCTCTCCCTACATATGAGATGGAAAGTTCAAGGACAAGGCAAATGACTGCAGAAATTCTACGAGTCTTTCAAAGTAAACACTTGTAGAACACAAGACAAAGCAGGTCATCTCTTTGAGGCCTGTTCTGATACCCGTATTGATCTTTAATCAAGTCCTATCATCTGTTAGCTCCCATGGATATCAATTTTTATATTCAGTGTAAGAAAAAATGACCATAATCCTCTACATCTAGGAAATGTACATTGAAATATCTTCTGAAGGGCCCTTTTCCTTTCACTTTACTACAAAAGCTCTGCTGTTGGTCACTTTACACAGCAATAATGTTACAGCCAGACCTTGGGCACCGATGGGGGTTTCTGGTAAAGACAGAAGAAGTTATTTTCACTTAACACTTGAATAAAGCTGTTGCACATGCTTTGGATGATGGATGAAATTGAACTGTTTTGGGTTAAGCACTTAAATGTTGGATCACATCTTATACCTACTACTTAAATCTCATTAGTATCGCAGAACTTCACTCAGAAAAACAGTACTATTTTCTAGCCATTTCAGGTCATAGCCTGAAACAAAATAAGGTTTTTTTTTTAAAGTCTTTTCAGTTCTTGTTTGGCCTAACAAGAACAATGAAATGTATTTTAATGATGTGAAATAAAAAATAGCTAATTCAAAAAGAGACAACATTCTCTTGGGAAATTCATATGCTATGCTACAATATTATTGGATGGGACAGAGATCTTAAGGAAAAAAAAAAAATCACAGTAGGGAAAACAATCGACATTGAAGGAGAAAGATTCCTTTCTCAAGAATAAGAAAAAGCCACAACTGACGTTAGGAAATAATTGGTATTCATATCATAAAGATAAACAAAACCGTTTCTGCTAACGGCTTCAGGCATCCCCTGTGGGCTGAATGCCCCAAAAAACTAAGACTTATACCCATTTCTACCTCAGGAATAGTAGGGGAGAGAACACGACTGTTCAGTGTAGTTAGAAAATAAGATGAGCTAAATATTAACATTTCAAGAAAACAAAAACCACAGGAGACCACTGATGGTCTCTTTAGCCTACTGAGTGTTTTAATGGAGAGCTTTACGTACTGGGAATGAATCACTGTTATTTATTGCCTCAGAGCATGATACGATTGTATGATAGGGAAGGGCTGAAGACTTAGTATTTCCATTCCTAGCATATATCTTCCCTAACAGCTGTAAAAATTAATACACACTGAATCTTGGCATTAAAGACTCGCCAGCAAGCTGGAGCACCTAGAAATAGGAAAGACAAATACCATGTGCCTTTACAGGTGAAGAATAATCCATTCATGCCACTTATAAACGTAAATGTCAATGTCAGAAAAGTCAATGGCAGTTGCTTGTAAAGAATCAGCTTTTCTTAAGAGCTCATTCTTTCATCAGCACCACAATGCATTAGCCAGACATTCAAAAACATTAATCTAACCATTACTTATGGAAATCTGCACTAAGGCATAGAGAAGGAATTGTGGAGTGAGAGGGTATTTTTTTTGTTTTATCACCTTTTTGACCTTGATGACATCTCTATTTCTTCCAAAATAATTATGTATGCTAGTACTATATATTTGTGTGTAAAACCTATTTTGATCTTTGAATAAAAGTATTATGAAGGTTTCTTTTCCTGAACTGCAGACATATTGATAGCTACAGACAACACAAGACCTGTTCTTTTTGGAAGAGTTTGGTAGCAAAGAGTTCATCCTCTCCAGAAGAGTGGTGGAAGCTGGTGTTGCAAGCTGCTGTGGAGAGCAACAATACCCTTGGGCAACGTGTTTATCTGTAGCTCTGGCTTTAGCATCCTATTTCTCTTACATCTCCCACAGCCACCCAAGGGAAGCTTACCCAGATGTGGTGCTGGCCAAGCCCATTGGGCTTACACCTGTAAGATGGTTTCAAGGAAGGTTTGTGGTACCAGTGCTGGAGCAAGAGGATGTGAGAAGTGGAATAGGAGACCTTGCTAAGGGTTCTACAGGTGTCTGGAACAAAGCCACACCTGGTATGACCTCCATTGAGTGATACAAGCCCCCTGTTTAGGTACTGGTAGGACAGTCCATCACAGACATTCCCCAGGGCAGGTCCTTGGGATGCTCAACTCAGTGTCCATAAATGTACCTTCGGTCCTGTTTAGCAGCACAGCTCATTGGAGAGAGCACAGCACTAAAATGATGCTGGTCCCTTTAAATACAGTGCTTGCCTATAGCTGTGCAGTTAAGATACCAGTTGAGTACACTTTAATTAGCCCAGAGGAAATCACAGTAGGGATGAAATGAGTTGGGTTGTTATTCTTCTGGTTTTGCTAACAGCAAATAAAAACATGTAATTAGCTTTTTAAAGGCGTTTTCAAGATCTTAAGGTTATCATAACTGTAAACAATAGTATACTTATCTAATACGAGTGGCAGTTGAAGTATATTTTGGTTCTGGATAGGAAATATTAAAATTACAGTTGGTCCACAGGTTTTTGAAGAATTGTATTTGGGCTGAAATACGCAGCTTAGCAGCAGTTGCAGAGGAGAGTTATCAAGTTTCCAAGCAAGAAATGCATCATTTCGTGATTTGATTTAGCAGTGTCAAAATGTATCTTCAGCATAGAGATATTTTGTTTTGATTTATTCCAATTCATTTATTTTAAAACATTAGTTTGAATCATGTATTAGTATGTACAACAACATAACTCAAACTCCAAAAGACTAGCTAAAATTTATCAAAATACTAAAAATTTTAATCACTTCAATGATGCAGTGTTGGTATAACAAATGCAATTTCCCAAATCCATTTCTGAGGAATCTCCCCCACATTTTCCACATCATAATCTTCTATGCAAAGTTCCAGTCAGGTTATTCCATCCTGCTTCTGCAATCTGCATTTTAAGTGAACCCTTCCAGCTTGGTTTTCCTTTCAGTGATCCTGATGTAAAGCAGGAATTGTTTGATGAAGATGTATTAGTATGGTCAAAAGAATTGGATCAAGTGTACTTTACTGAAATATCATTTATTAGTTATGGTAAGCTCCTCCTACAAGCTTGATCTGAAAGGAAAATCCCAAAGCTGTCATCTTCTAAAGAGAATCTTATAGGCAAATTTGCAACCATGGACTGGGGAAGTGGTTTGAAAGGGGGATTAAAGAAGGAAAATGAACAGCCCTAAGAAAAAACCTGCAAATTAGCTTTATCAAAGCAATATTGTCTGGGAGATTTGCATCATTATCATCTCACTGATAACTGACCCCAGCCTGTGGCCAGCCCAGGCTATAGCCAAGGCAGAGGTGCTGGAGAAAGGTCTGTCTTCAGGAGGATTAAGTGAAACTTCACAAGAAAGTTGGTTTGCTATTTTCTAGAGTAAGAACAGTGCAAATTAAGTCTCTAAAGGAAAATTATCACCAACAGGTTTCTTAAAAAGGAATATTGTTCCTTTAATGGAAAAACCCTCAGCGCTTAAAGGATCCATATTACAAACCTAATGGGACATGGAGGATGAAGTGCTGGTCTCCCGCTGAGTTCACTATTGGTCTTTGTCTCTGCATTTATTTCATCTAAATCCTACACTGGATTAAACCTGGTGCCAGCCTTTATTTGGAGCACGGCAGGAACCAGCAGCTGTATTTCCTGGAGTCCTCACTTTTGAAGGACTCAACATTTTTGTAACATTTAAAGTCTTCCTATTAATCACCTGGTATAAAATGAGAGGTATCCAAAACCCATTGCCTCCTTGGTGGAATATATATGTATATTAGGAATCCCTTTCCTGCTTGCATATGGGTACCAGACAGAGGTTTTGCATCTCACCTCAGACAGAAAGATCCTTCCCATTTATTCATGTATTTTGCAAAGTACACAGGCAGAATTAACGGACAGACAAATGCATTTGCTATCAATACTACAGACACCAACCCAGCAGGAATGGAGTTTATCCCTCTGATCACGAGCTATGACAAACACCAAGTCCTCTGGACCTGAACATTGTGATTCCTACACAGTACATGTCTACCATGCAAGTATCAGCATCACACACATATTCTTCCTTAGTGACAGTGCAGCAATTTTGGATGGCTTCACCCCACAGAACCAACACATCCATAGCTGAGGTGTTCTTGCTCATTTTGTTGGGGAGAAAATTAAATGGTTTCATTTACCCAAGACTTTAGGTGCTGAATTCTTAGAGGCACCTATTGTCTATCAAAATTGGTGGGGGTTAGATACCCAAAAATGGCTTTGGGGGATCTAGGACCATTACTGCAGCGTAGCCAAAAAAATTAGCAGGTGCAGAAAATGACCAACACTCCAATTTGTACTGCAGAAACCTGCCAGCATGAGGGATTTTGGTCACCATTACGATGCAGAAGGATTTAACCAGTCAGGGAAACAGACTCCAGTAACTCAAAGTTGACTTTGCAGACTGAAAACATTACAATGCATTGCCTCTGACAGCTGACTGACCATTGGTACCGAACCCCACAATGCGTCCTCTCCCGAGACAGGTTTCCCAGTGAGGAACTCCTGCCACCAATCCACCACTCAGGCAAAAGCCCCTTTGATGCCTACATACATCCCAAGCACTAAATCATACACATTAACTGACTGTTGAACATCAAATATTGGATAAAACAACCTAATGAATTTTGCCATGCATTACTCCAACTGTTACTAAATAAATGCAGGAAATATTTTTTCCATTGGATGAAAAACACTTCTTCATCTTGCAGTAACTCCACAAGAGATGGCAGCACAAAAACCTCAGGTTTTTTTTAACAGTAACCATTTTCTTGCAAAACACCACTAAATTCTTGTCCCATCAGCGTATATTGATAACACCATGGCTGATAACATCTGCAACCCTGCAGAGCACATGCTACCATACAACCCTGTTCCTGCCCTCCAAAATTTCCTTTCTTTGCCATGTAAAAAACTGCAGATATCAGGCTTTATTTTGGGGGTTAGTATAGAAAGAAGGGAGAGAACAGAGTACTGCTGTTATCCAAAATCATGAATGTTCCTCTGGAAACTCTCACCCCCCTGGAGAGGATGAGAAAAAGGCATCAGCATCAAAGGGTATTTCCGAGTTCAGCAGCTGAGAGGCCAAGTGCTGCACAAAGCCCAATTAGATGCTAGTTCCAGTGAGTGTCTATGTCTGGCAGAGATACTGTACAATGCAAACTGATATCAAGAGGAAATCTATAGGTTTTGACTTTTATCCCTGATGCAGCTTTCCAATGAAAAATCCTGGTTTGTGGCACTTGCTTTATAGGCCTGTTCGCAGCAGATGTGGACAAAAAAAGCTAAATGGGCATCAGATAGCAACCTCGCATTGCCAGCCTCGACATCTATTTTAAGTCAGAAAAATGAAAACAATTAGCCCTTTAAAGTTGTGGTTTTACTTAAACTAAGGCAACTACACCTCAGCTTAGTGTCTTTGGTCAGTGACACAGAGGTCACCGCTGTGAGATGCATTTGATTTCACAGTTTGGCTAATTAATTTGCTCATTCTGAGCGTACACCATCAGCACTGTTTTTGGAGTAGTACTACCAAAGCAACAGATTAATTTACATGGTGCAGTGCATCTGGAATAATTATTACCCTGCAGAATTGTTATTGCTCTAAATCTGAGGGGAGACGGAAGTTTCCTACTGTGATAAAAGGGCTCTGCTGTGGTTTTACCATCTGAAAACAACTACGTGGACTAAATTACAAAACAAGTGTCTTGCAAGTGTTAAGCAGCATGAACTGCAAAGGTCCATAAAACTGTTACAATACAAAATCTGTTTCTCTGATTTAAATCTTATCAAATTATATCAAAAGGCTAAAAAGTCCCTCCCATTCCTCCAGTGATATTAAAAGCCACTTCAGCAACAAGCTCCAATTAATAAAAGAAGTAGTTTTTTCATTGCTGAAGAGCTGTTGCTGACCCCCCGGTTTGGAAAACAAGCCTTTTTATGAAGAAGTGCTTGAAAACTGGCAGGAGCATGGGTACAGAAAGAGAAAGACAGTAAAGAGTGGTTTAAAGCATCTTGCATCATGGCAGTTAAGTAGTTTGAGTTCTGGACAGCTGATTTACCAAGAAGGCAGCAGGTTTTTTAATGCTATTCAGAGCCAATCTAAATTCTCTGGTTCCAGTCCTTGAGTCTTGGATTTGCTGGAAGCCCTGTGATTTGACCAACTTACTAGTTCTTTCTACTACAGTGTGTCAAGCAATCATTCTTGAATTCTCTTTGGACATCTAATTCCTACACACCTTTCCCATTGCTGCCATTCACTGCTTGTTCAGTGGACAATCGGAAGGACTGAGTGGGTTATAAGGAATATTTATTTTCCAGTATTCCTGGAAATGTATAATCTGTGTTGTATTGCAGTGATATTAGCTGTAGGTGTTGACTTTTCCTACTAGCCAAGAGTAAGCAGTGGGATTTTTAAGAGAAAGGTCAGAACAGCATTCCACTCTGTTCATCGGCGTTTTCTGTATTACAGTAACGATGTCTTTGGCACACATGGAAACTGGGCAAAACAGAGTCCAGTGACTGTGAAGGTAGATCCCAAATGAGGAGAGTTTAAAAGGTGGGAGAACAGGGGTTAGGCAAAAAAAAAAGTGAAGGAGTTTTAAAAGTCTCTGGAGTCCCCTGATGAAGATGTGAGCAGCTGACAGGTGAGATGAAGTAAAAAGCAAGAAGTCAATGATCACATTTTCCTAATTAGCCTTGGGAAGAATTTGAATAGCTGTCTTCTAGTCAAGTGAGCTAGGAACAGGTTAGGAACATTGTTTTAACAGGTAATTGGCAGACCAGATAGCATGTAATTTGCAACCAATTTGAAACTGCTCAAATTAGTGCAATGCTCCCCACTACTTACAGTTTCCCTGGGCAAGACAATAGCATTGTATTGACCCAAGCATACCCTGTATTTACCTTTTCATCCCATTCCTAGCTTCACAGAAGCATCAATAAACAAATTCATAGTAGAAAACAGTAAGTTGATAGACTTTTTCAGTCCCACAAATGCAAGTAATTTACTAAAAGTAGTATTTCAAGCGTTAGTAATTTGAACATCTTATAATACAGGAGTTTTGGTGCTGTTCTTCCAGGATGTTCATATAACAAAAAGCTCTTTCTCATGTGCTACAGGAGCCCATAATTTCTCCACCTCACGCCAGGGACACAGCTTGGGCTGTGAAAACCTACAACCAGCAGGAAGACACAGTAACCAGACAAACATTTCTACATCCATGCTACTTATTTGCAAGGATGTAAATAACAGTATGGGATGGCTTTTATGGATTACAGTAAGTATTGATGTTTTCCCGTACATTCCATAAAAAAAGCTGCTGCTCTGTCGACCGTAAGGAGCTCAGAGTGGTGATACAGGCAACAACAGCCTTTGACAAAACAGGCTGAGAAAGATCTCATCCCCCTCTTTTCCTTATTTTTGGCAAAGTCACTGGGTAGCAGTATAAAATAAACACATAACACACAGGAAAAAAAAAGATATCTTTGATATTAGCCTCTTATTAAATATGTTGACCTTCTAGTAGTAGCTGTAGAAGTAATTTCCTGATCTTTGGAGCTTACACCTCCATACCTCAGGCGTGGAGAAGAGGTTATTTGCAAGTGCAATCTGGCATATTTTGACCCCATTTGTAAGGTCAAAAATAACACTGTTCATTTACTTCAGGAGATTACTGCCACAGGGAAATCAACCAACCACCACACATTAGAAAAAATGCAGTGTTGACTCCATATAAAATTAACTAGTCAATTGACTTGAAATATTTGAAGATTAAGAAATTTATTAACACTGCTTTGATGCCATAAGGCTGTCCTCATGTAATGCAGACCATGCAAGTAAAAAAAACCACATTCATTCTGCATGAAATATGCACTGATCACATCAAATCAGGTCTTCTCTACAGTTTCCCAGAATCTTGAAAGCTTAAACACAACTGGAAGTCTGTTCTTGGCAGTAAATGCACAAGAACTTGCTTGATGTCAACAGCTTAAAACCATGGCTCAGAGTGAAAGTGGAAATACTTGGATTAATCAATATTTGTATATTGGTGGGTTTGCTTTTAGAAAGAGAAAAGGAAGGAAGCAGAGTTCTCTGGTGTAGCCTCTTTACCAAAGCAGTTCCATCAGGTTTTCATGACTACAACAGAAAATAAGCAAAACACAAGATCACCTCCACTACTCTCTCCCTCTTGCATATTATACCTGGACCTTAAACATCTCCGTCAAGTCTTCACTCTCCAGGAAGCCTGTATCTGGCACAGACCTTATTTCCCAGTCTCCAGTAATCACATTACATAAAACACTCACAAAACATTCTACTTACTGTGAAATCCAAGTGCTTCCCAGGTCAGACACAATTTACTCCCCCTCCTTCCATCTAGGTGGCCAAGAGATCAAATGCACTTGCCTTAAATAGCTACTAAGGTTTCAGCCCACAGGTTGAGAGAGATTGGACAAAATTGAGGGGAATCAAAACCACCTGTGGAACTCTGGATTTCTACCAACGAGGTGCAAGTAAAATGTATCAAGTGGTAGTTGAGAGTATAGATAATCACAGGTACGTGAAGGTCAATGGCAGGTCTGAGATACATTCAGATCTATTTATCTCTATGTATATACACACACATATGTATGTTGTATTAAATATGTATGCCTATAAACATACATGTATGTAAAAATAAAATGAACGTGTGCTTATGTAATATGATGTTTTTCTAGCAGCCTACCTTTACAGTGGAAGTAAAATGAGCAGGTTTTGTTCCCTCTGATCATTTGATTAACTCATTGCTGACAAATACCTCCCACCCACTTTGCTAAGGGCCATCCATTAGACGTGATGCTGATTCTAAGGCTTGTCGCGTTCTTCATGGTTCTTTGCTTTCAAGTAGTGTGTTAACAACAGACATTTTAAATGCCCGAATGTTAGATAGAAATATCATATTGTAGCTGCATGAACCTGATTGAAAATGCATTATCTGGTAATGGTACACGGAGCCTGGCTTTTTTCTCTCGCGTTCTCAGCCTTTCATTCAAGAGCAGATCAGACCAAAAGCTGTGGCCATTGAACGCAGAACTAATAAACTGTGTAGAATGAGCTGTGATATCGATCCGCTGCCTAAAGGACAGGTACCACTAGCACAAATAACATCTCTAGCGCTGATGCATACATCACCTGCAGGATATAAGCTCTGACCAGGCTGCAATTATGGTTGGGTTGAATTACCGGGGCAAAATTGCTTAAAACGTGACACACTGTTTTGCAAAAGTCATTTTTGCACTTAGAACTGTCGCTTCTGTTTAACCCCCATATAATTGCCTCCAAGAATTCTTCTTTTGCTCCCCCAGAAAGCTCTCTTTGGCTACGTGTGAAGCTTATGATGCCATCACCTAAGCATCTCTATGGGTGTGAGACACGGCAGAGCAGAGTTTGCACGTGAACACAGAATCAGAGAATCACAGAATCACCAAATTATGGAATGTTTTGGGTTGGAAGGATATTGACCTTTAAATTATGAAGGAGTGGACAAACTGCCGCTGTTAATTTGGCAGTTAATTATGACAATACCAAACAAGACTGTCTGCCAACAATTCACTGTGTGCAGAGTGTGTATGACACTAGAGATCTGTCCCTTGCTCTCTCTCGTGCTAGTTCCCCGGTTTTGTGACCCACTTCCTTCCGACAGTTATTTCTACTGAGCAGCAAAATTTAGATTTTCTCTTCCAAGTGACTATCATAAATAGAAGTATACTGTGGTTATCAGTATATTGATTCCTGTGCATAAGCTTAGACACTTATTATAAAAATAAATGGGAGCTGAACAGGGTCCTGAGCACTGCATGAACTGTATACAAAGCACAAGGCTGTGTTCTTACTTGTTCAGTCCCTTCAAAGCATGGAAGAATATGAATGGAGTGCCTAATTAAAATGAAGTGTAACTCATAACGGTTTATTTGCACGGCAGTGCATTTGCCACATTATTCAGTGCGTTGCATTCAGTACCTTATCATTTCGTTAGAGTACACTAGAGCTGCCACTTAAAAAGAAGTGTAACATGTTCTTTCTTTTATTTGTGTCCAGAGTCTTCACCATCTGCTGTATGGGGCTGCATCAGTTTACACATCAGGCTACAAACGGCAATTAGCTCTAATTGAACATGTGATTTAATGAATAAAAAGGATCCGTGCTTTCTAGCAGTGGGCAAAAACATAAGTGATTTACTTCTGATAACCCTTCTGTATCTCAAGTTGTGTTGGTCTTACTTTTTAAGGAGTCCAAAATCAGGGAATAAAAGGGCAATGTAAACTTTGTTCAGCCTGAGATGGGTCTTGCAGAGCTTAGACAGGGGTGGTTTCAACTGGAGGTGGAATTGCAGACTCACAGGGTGTTGAGGTGTATGTGTATTCGAATTTGCGGTATTCAAATCATCTCCTCACCGGGAAGTATTTGGTTTTAGCTAAGAAAATTCCAATTCATCCTGTCACACATCAATCTACTGGCACGGAAATGGCGAGAAATGATATCTGACTACAGACGGAATGAGTCTGCTCGCCAGGAGGACATATCTCCTCCACTTCCTTTTTGGAGGTGTGGAGTTTGTACCCATCAGATGACCCAAGGAAACAAAGCTAAGATACAGTACTTAAAAGGCACTTAATTTGGTGATTCTGTGATTCTCTGATTCTGTGTTCACCTGCAAACTCTGCTCTGCCGTGTCTCACACCCATAAAGGTGCTTAGGTGATGGCATCATAAGCTTCACACGTAGCCAAAGCTCTGGGACTTGAGATGGTGATCCTGGTTTCCAATATCTATAGGAAAGATGGGGACAGTCTTTTCAGCAGGGCCTGAGCAACAGGACAAGGGGTGGTGGTTTTAAACCAAAAGAAGGGAGATTCAGATGAGATATAAGGGAGAAGTTTTTGATGCTGATGGTGGTGAGAGCCTGGCCCAGGTTGGCCAGAGAGGTGGTTGCTGCGCCATCCCTGGAGACATTCCAGGCCAGGTTGGCCGGGACTCTGAGCAACCTGGTCTAGTTGCAGATGTCCCTGCTCAGTGCAGGGGGGTTGGACTCGATGAGCTTTAAAGGTCCCTCCCAAGCCAAACCAGTCTATGGTTCTATGCTATGCGAAACCCCTTGGTCTTGGATTACAATTTCTCTTAGGAAACTGTGACATTCCAGACAGCGGCAGGCCCGCCCTTCCTGACAAAGCCCCTTCTATCTATCTTTTTCGTGATATTTCTAGTCATTCTTCAATTTGTAGTACAAACCAAAGGCAAATGACACCCATCCTCTGCAATTAGCTACTGAAAGCCATCATCTTCACCGCTAGATAGGCACACAGCCAGCCAGCCTTTGTTCAGCCTGAAGGATTTATTTTGCTTCTAATTGCAGCTAGTTATGACAAACTAGTGAATCCAAAATTTAAGCCAGAGACCAGCACACTCCTGAAGTGATGGGGAAAGACAGCAAATCTGCATAGTCTTTGAAGAAGAACTGTCTTGGAGACAAAAAAAGTCACAGGGGCATGTGCCAGGCATGGTGAAGGTGTTCGAGCCACGCTGGGGCCTACAGGGATCGTAACCAGACGTTAGCTTATAAAATTGCATTGCTTACTAATGTAAATATAAGGTGGTATGTAAATATAAGGAATGATGTATTGATTGTTTACAGCAGCGTAGAAAATAAGAGAATTTTCCCAAGTTAAACACATCTTGTAAAGGAAAGGACGTGCTACCTCATCCACTAAACATCAAACACAAGTGTTTGAGTTCAGCTTCAGAGGTTGCATAAGCAGGACGCAAAAAACTAGGTCAAAATCTTTGTTTAAAAATGTTGCCTATCTAACTAAGAAGGGAAATTGTTACTCCGTGAACAGGGTAGATCACTCTGTTGCAGCCGATTACTTTTTCCTAATTGTTTTATAATTGTTTCCATTGGTAGTAAGCATAAACCTTGGGTTTCAATCATTCTACTTTAATAGGTCAGGTTAGGAAGATCCAGGTATCTACTGATTTTTTGAAAAACCTTTTCAAAACAGTTGAAAATGCAAATATTCAAAGTGCAGGCAAATTTGGGATATATGTGATTGGGCGTAAGTGCTTCTCTATAACCAAGCCCAGCCCATGCACGTTGCAGCTGCTGGGAAATTCATATTTCTCAGGTTTTGGTATCCCAATCCAGGTTGTCACAATTTTTATTGTATTTTTTGTTTGTTTGGGCTTTTTTGTGTTTTGTTGTTTGTTTGTTTGTTTTTTCGTAAAACTCTTAAGTCTGTAGAGGAAAAATGCTGTTGTAAACATGACCCAGATATCCATTTCAAGTCTGGTAGCGATGAGAATTATCATACAGTTTTCAAAATCTAGTTTCCAAAGTTCTGCTTGTAATAGAGTCCTTTGTATTTTTTTCCTTTAAATATATCTTTTTAGAATATTTATGGATACGATTCTCCTTCTGCAGAGTCCTTGCCCTTGTAAAGTAAGCAGCCAGCGTATCTCAGGATATACTTCGGTATAAATTATTTATTGAAATCATAAAGTATTGAAGAATATTGTCTTAAACTTTGTTCCCTGACAATATATAAAAAAAGAAAAAGAAAACATCATCTAATTAAAATGTAGACTTTCTATTAAATGGAAAGAATTTGGTTTCTCTGACTTATGGCATTGCAACCTTTGACAGGTTTTTTTTTTTTTAATAAAAGAGAAATATGTTTCCTAGAAAAAAAACAACGGGGATGACTTATCCCTGAAGTAAATATCTGGACTGTGAAACATAAATAACAAGACTAATGGAAGAGGAATATAGATAAAACAGATTAACAGAAAGGATGAAAGCATAAAAAGCCTGAGTGTGCTGTGAAAACTCTCCTGGGCTAACTAGAGAAATTCATCAGAGCGTGCACAGGGAGAAAAGAAATAAAACATTAAAGATCAAACAAAATATCCTGAAAACTGGGTAATAATTTCAGGTATTTCTGTGTACTAACTAGGTAGTTACATATGTAAGAAGGACTGGCAGTAGGGAAAATGCTAATGATGAGTAAAGCACTGATCAAAACCAAGACATAAAATGCCATTTTGCATGAAGATTTTGGTACCAGCTGCTTCTACAAAATCCAAATACCCTTATTCATGTTTTACATCATGTCTTGCTACACCAATATTTCTATAAACTTGGACATTGGTTGGATTTTTTGCACGTTGGGTAGGAGCACAGGAACCCTCAGTGCAGCTGGGGGAGTCTCTAACGCTCTGGCACAAGGGTTCTCCTCTCTGTAGAGGAGAACATTTATGCTCATTTATGGGCAAAACGCAACTTACTCTTCCTGGTTTCAAATTCATCCAGTATTCAACAAAGGAGTACAAAAACCCAACAAAGGTTTCTTCTGGCCTGGCCACAGCACCCTTTCCTGTCAGCACACGGACAAATCAATACCAAAGGACACTTTCCTCCGGCTCTCCGGCAAGTGCCCTGCCTGCAGCCATCATGACCAGGATCTTGGAAGGCTCTGAGCGAGTCACCACACTGTGTCCCTGGCTGCACTGACAAGAGGAGAGGGGAAACTTCACCCACTGCTCAAGCCTGGGAGGTCTCCACCCCTCTCTGTGGCCCTGCAGAGATGGTGGTGAACTCCTCAGAGCAAGCTGAGATCCTTCTCAGCAGCTCCGAAGGACCTGTCCAGGCTTGACTTTTAAGTTAATTTGATCATAGCATCTTTAATTATTCTGTATATTAAGAGTATTGATTTCCTTAGACAAAATATACCCACTAGGGCACTTGGCAGCACTGGTGGCACCAGCTGCCTCCCACATCTCCCAAAGGCCACTTGATCTTCCAGCCCACCTCTCGTGAGGTCATGTCAGCTGGAGGAAGGAAAACTTCTCTATCTACAACTCCATCCCTCCCTCCTGTAAAAGTAAATGAAGGGCAGGGGTGAGTAGGGCAGCTCTGTAACAGATAATTTCTAATACCACATACCAGCTGGATGTAGTGGTAAACCTTTTGGACTTTTGATAAAGCAAAACAAAGCAGAACCACTTCATATGCAAATATATTTGAGATTATCTCAGCTTGTGATTCCTCTGTTTTTGTGCCTGGAATGTGACTCTGCTTTCTGTGCTGCAGATAGGATTTGAACTCAGGTGGGCTCCAGGCTCACAGAAGCACATTCCTATTTTGCTGATAAAATAAAAAAAAAAAAAGACTTAGTAAATGTCAATTCAGAATTAAACTGCACTCCAACTCTTTTGTAACTCTACATTTAAAATTACTTTATTGCAAGATTAGTATCTGAGATATACCAGACTTTTCGTCAATTATTGGAGTTTAGTTAAGTCTGGAAACTTCAGAATGAGCTAGTGCTGCCTTCTCAGTTTCGACCTTTTTTTCCGTAGTTCTGTTTTACTTTCTGTAAAACACTGTTTTTATTACAGCCCCAGCCATCCTTCTACACACAAGAAGAGCTTAAGTGCCTGATCCTCTTAAATAAATGAAAAGTATATCCACCGTGTTTTGATCCAGACGTTAAAAGAAAAATAGCACAGAATGACTGGGTCATATTGATTTTGTTTCAACCTCATCCAGCAAGTACAAACTCATTAGGACAACTCAAATTGCAAGAAGGCAAATAATTTTGGGTTTGGAAACACTGGGCCGGCCGCTCACATTGTAGCTTCTACCACCATGCACTGCAGGGATTCAATATAGAATCATAGAATGGTTTGGGTTGGAAGAGACCTTACAGATCATCTGATTCCAACCCCCCTGCCATGGCAGGGCCACCTCCCACTAGACCAGGTTGCTCAAAGCCTCATCCAACCTGCCCTTGAACGCCTCCAGGGATGGAGCATCCACATATGTAATGAACAGGTTGGATGAGTCATCTTTGGAGAAGGTTGGATTTGAGAGAGCAGGATGGCTATCACCAGTGGCGTGACAAAACGTGGGCTATAGAATATACCCAGCTTCGGTGTGAGGCATCTGTCACCGATACACAGCTTTTAAAACCTTGCACATCAAAAATGAGTACTCTGAATTCTCCGTAACAGTCTATGGTTTTAAGACAATCCAGCGATTACTACATGATCTGAAGCTATTAAGAAATGTTGGGGTTTTGCTGAGGTGTCCTTTTTTTGCTGTTGTTGTTTGCTTAATTAGCTTAACAGTTACATTTGCATCTGCTGCCTGTGAGGGAATGAGGTGGATCGTGGGCTTTTACTATTATTAATTACTTTAAGTTCTGCCAAAAAGCGTTGTAAAAAAAAACCCCAACAACCAAACAAGCAATTTCAGTACTTTGAAGGATTTTAATCACGACTTACCCAGATTTTGTCATGAACTGCTTCTATTGTAGTTTTTGGCTAGCAAATACAGCACTGAGCCGTAGCTGGAGAGACCTGCCTTCCATTTGTAGCTTCACCCCAACCCAGCTGGTAACCTGGAGCAGCTCCTTTTCCCACTAGAGATCTCCATCTGTGATTCCCTTTGAGAACCACTATTGTGGCTCCACTGTTAATAGCTGCTAATGGTAATAAGATTAATATTTGTCATTTTAAACGTGAACAGAGCCAAACTGGCCAGCTAACTTGTGTTGAAGATGCCTGCTGTTCACTGAGCTGGTGACCAAGACGGCTACTTGGGTAAAGATGGGCAGAACTGCTGCTTGGCTGTTGTTCCTGCTCCTTTCGCAATGATGGTGGTCTTTTTATGTAACCTTAGTTGTTGCCCAGGATCAAGTTACCCAGCAAGGTGGTAGAAGCTCCATCCCTGGAAGCATTCCAGGTCAGGAGGGGCTGTGAGCAACCCGCTTTAGTTGCAGATGTCCCTGCTCACTGCAAGGAGGTAGGACTAGATGAGCTTTAAAGGTCCCTTCCCACCCAAACCAGTCCCTGATTCTATGATTGTCGAAATGATGCTCAAGCTCCTACGCTCCACCTATGGCTGTTTTGTCATATTGCTGCTTAAGCTCACAAAACTTACTCCACCAGCCTGCCCATCTGAGTAAGGACTTTCCACAACAACCTTTAACAAACAATTTCTCCACAAAAGAATCTCGTGCTCATTTGGTGGGGAAAAAGAAAAGAAAAAAAGAAAAGTCAAACAATAAGAAGCCTTGACACAGTGTCCGACTTCCCATTCCCGTTGCCACAGCAATTTTAGACACCATTTTGCTTAGCTCACAGATTTCATAGCCTAAAACACCGTTGGAAGCACCACCTCTAAATAGCAAAGCTTTCCGAGCTGGCATTTCTGTGCTGCCCATCCTTGTTTCCAGCATGGATTTGTCATTCCCTGCTGGCACCAAGTGTCACCCAGCAGACCGGGGCCCTTTGGTGCTGCAACCCCCCCTGGAAAGGGGATGCAGAGCGGTCTGTGGGCAGATGTGGACCCTTTCCAATGGGCTGCTGGCTACTTCTGCCCATTCTCTGCTCTGACCAGGAGCCATATGGCCACGGGCAGTGGTACCCAGTGAGGACGTGGCTGGCTCTAAGTGGGAATTGCTGCTACACTAACAGCAGCTACGTGGATTTTGGCTGGCTCCAAGTGCTGCCACAACAAGCTTACGTCCCTCTGCAAAGTGCTGCTGAGACGTACCTTTGGTCTTGTGGGTCTCCTGGCACCGAATTTCTGTGTCCTCTCTAGAGCCACACTGCTGGGAAGGGCAGAGACAAGCCTGTAGTATATGCACGGTTTAAAGTTCTCCTCCTGTGGGAATAAAAAGGGGAATATCCAGCAAGTGCTAATGCAGACCCAACGGTTAAAGACAATATTTTGGTGTTTAATAGTTGTGACAAAACGTTATCATAATGATCATAATAAATAACGCAACAAGTAGCATACTGAACAGTTTTTACTTTTTAATTATCCATCCATATTCATATAAACATGTAAAGTGGGAGATGAGCATATCTTCTCCTCTTGTGGGTGAGAAACACGCAAAAATGCTAAATAAATGAATATAAACAGCCACGCCTGGCTGCAGGAGTGGAAAGAAAGCCAGGTTCTATGCATTGGGGTGTTCAACAGAGTTATTTAAAATTCATGCCTGGTTAATAACATCTCACAATTAATATCGGAGGCCACCTGCAGAATTTTATCTGAGGACAAAATCGTCCTGTGTGAACTCGAGTGATCATAAAGGTGTGTATCATCTGATGGAGATGCTGGCAGAAATCAGAGCCCTTGAGTTGCCATGTGATGCTTTGGCTAAAGGAGTAGTAAACGAAGCATGGTGAGAGACACCTTTCCTTTAAAGACTGCTAAAATCCCGAATGCCCTTGAAGCCAATGGAAAAACAGTATGTCTCTGCTTTGCTCAGATTTCACCAGATAAGAATAAAAAGGGTCTGATTCTGCTCTCCCTGTGGCCTGCTGCGGGTTCATTCCTGGTGGCATCAGGAGAGCTTTCTCAGATTGATAGCAATATGAAATCAAACTCCATTCTGGTCTAATCAGGGCATCCAATTAGACATTTCAATATCTTGACTTTTAAGTAGTTCAAATGGAAGTGGTGTAAAAATATCCTCCACCACCTAAAAGCACTGAAAATCTCTTCAGTGTCCATAATCCCCACACCAGAGTGAACCATTATTGCATGAAAACGTCAGCATAAATCATTAAACAGTTCAATATTGTCTAATTCTATCAGATAATATCTGATATTTTACAAAATATCTTTATTATTTTCTCAACACTTTGAAAGATCTGGGTGCTAACATGGGAATACAATCATTAAAACCTCCTGTCCAAAACTTGGAATAGATCCTTGGTTATAATTATTGCCTCTATTGACCCTAACTGAGGGAGGTGATTTAAATATAATCCTTCCTTTTAAAAGGATCTCAGACAAACAGAAGAAAAAAAATAGAAAAAGAAGGGAAGAAAGAAAATATTCCCCACAATTTTTAGCTTGGAATCAAAAGACAGAGTTTAAGGCCTGGTTCAAAAGGTATTTAAAAGTGTGTACAATTAGACGTAATCCCATCTAGCTGATTTAACCAGTTCTAGTCATTCACCAAACCACAGCCAGACAGAGCTGAAGCTGCATCCAGGTGTGCTGGGCCCCACAATTTGGGATCCCAGGACCATCAATCCTCCCAGAAGCATTCTGGAAGCATCTTTGAGCATCAGGAACTCCTCCGTATTGCAATCATCATTGACAGAGCCATCCACAATCAGTATGAAGTCTAAAGAAATGTAGCTTCTCCTCTCAGACACCCCATCTTTGTCCCTTCTCTCTGAGATTATGTGGAAAAAGAGGTTTTTATGGCTTTGATAATGATACTATTGCCTTAGTAATTGGAAACCAAGGCCATTGGGAAATGATACAGCTAATATAGAATAGGGTTAATGAACCAATCCGTCCTCTGCAGTGGGTTTTTGGTTCACAGAGCAGGACTATGAATGTTTATAGAGCATTACTCTCATCTGGTTATCAGTGACAGGTACCAGTCATTGCTATCTACTGGCCTTCCTTCTCCTCTCTAGGAGAAAATTGCCCTTGCTCCAGCATTTGCGGCAGGACAGCGCGGGGCTGTGTAAACTGCAATGTATGTTTTTATTCGTTTTCAACTTGGCCTCCCAAGAGTAATAAGATAAAAATGAGTCGCGCAAGGGTCAAATATATATGTCAGAATGCAATTCACCTGATTTCCCACTTTGGCTGCGTTGAGGTTGGAAACGTAATGCTTTTTATTGTGCGAGCTTTAGTAGCAGCATATACAGGGGAAGGAACGGAGCGTGCTTGGGTATGCTCTCGGCTGTGCTGGGAAAGAAGCTGCGTGATTGAAAAATACCCCGTTACATCTCAGACTGAAATGTTTTTCCATTGCCACAACTGCCCAGACTCTTTATGGGAAGTGATAAGTGATACGGACGGTGGGAAGAGAAAGTTTCAGATCCTTGGGGCTGGATGCACAGTGGTAGGAAAGGACCACGCACATCTCAAAGCTTTTCAGGGGTAACATTGAATTCTTTTATTTTTGGCTATGCTGTGTGGAAGTAGTTATTTTTTTAACTTCAGGAAAGTAGGATGCAATGGATCTTTTCACGTGATGCAGTGGGCTGGTCCCTCCTTTTCCCTTCTTGGCTTGCCATCCCCAGCGTTTACACAGTGGTGTATATCCATGGCATACGTACTCATGTGCTACTCCTGACTGTAACACAGCCTATTTCGATGGGTAACTGCTTTGTCTTCAGCAAGTGTGTATGGAGGTATATTGCAAAGTATTCTTGGAAAAAAAAAAAAAAAGGAAAGGGACAGGAAAGTGTACCTTGAAATGTTGTGAAAAGAGACAATTTAAGGAGCTGAAAATTGTGTGAAACGAATTGGTAAGAACCTGGGTGGGAAAGCTCATGACAAACTGTTCCCCCCTTTTCAGCCGTGCTTTGTCACTGTGCAGGGTGAACCTGGACAGGAGTGCCAACAATTAGAGCTCAGACTGCTTTTACCTGCTGAAAATTGCCGTAGCTACCACTCAATTTCTGTGACAAACTGCCGTGTAAAAAAAAATTATCTCAAACAGAAAACCACCACAAGGAGATGCTTTTATGTTCCGTATTTCCACAATCATTTTTAATCTTCCTTGATCCGCTCCTGGGCAGAGAGGAGACATGTATTTCTCTCTTGTTGTTAAGATGCAGAGGAGAAGGTTTCTGAAGTGAACTACACCCTTTAACTTTCTATTCTCTAGAGGAAACCTGTGGATTAGAGACAGGAGAAGCAGCAGACATGAAGTCAGCATCTCCAGCAAGGTCAGTCCTGTCCTGTCCCCCAGCTTGCTCACACAGCAGGAAGGACGTGCAGCAGCTTCTCAGAGGTCTCCTGCAGCACCGCCTGAGCATTTCCTTATAGTCTCATCAAGTATTTCCTTTACTGAGATAATCTAGAGATGTCTGTTTTTTCTTCCTTTCACAGATCTCAAGGATCAGCAAGGAGAGGAGCTGCTGGTAGGAGAAGGAGCAGGTAGGTTTGGAGTGATGTTCCCCAGAGCCCCATAGACCACCTGGAGCACCCTCCCTGCCCATTGCGCCCCTTCTTTCTCTGGGGACATTAGTCCTAGCACCATCAACTGCTTTCAGCCGATTGAGCTGAGACAACCAGCTCAGAATTTTTAATTCTTAGGCATAACTGGGTAAGCTGAATTCCATTCTGAGAAATCCCATCTACAATTCCCTATTTTTTTATCTTAGCACTGTAGCAAACCTCACTGTTGTCCAGACATGAGGTAAATTTTAATGCCAAAATTAATGCCAAATCACTCAATACATCTTTAAAATTAACTCATTATCATAACACTGGAAAATAGAACATTGATCCACTCACACAGCAATCCAAAGGGTCCAATTTTATGGTCTTCTTCAGACAATTTACTGAAAGTTGTCATCATAAATTTATAAAACAAAACACCCCAGAATGCTTGAATGTTCCGAACAAAGGGGATAAAATGAATTACAATAAAAACACATGCAGTTTAGGCATGCAAAAAATTATGAAAGGCTTCTTTTCTCGAATATAGAGTTCTACCTCTTCAGATTGTGTTTGTACATTTATGCATTCTATAGAGAGAAATGGTTTTATGTAAAAAAAAAATGTACACAGACTATGGTGTAAATATGCACCCATTAAAAATCCATATTTAATCTTCTCCCTCTTTTTGGGGGTAGCAGGGTGTGCACTGCAACATACATATGCACAGAACAGATGGCAAAGTGAGTATTATTTTCTCCACCTTTTGATCATCTTGAAGTGAGTGTTATTTTCTCCATCTATTTCATCTCAAGGAGGCTGCACCACTTTCCCTTGCAGTTTACTAAACATACCCATCCAGCAACACAACATCAGGTATTCGTAAATCATCGTATTTCAGATAACTAATGGACAGAAATCAGCCCCCAGAGGAGTCTTCTTGTAGATTCAACAGCTCTTTACAATGAAGGACTCTCTAACTCGAAGCTAAAACCCGCTTGAGCTTTGAACCAAGACCTGAAGGTTAACAAATGTAAGTTTAATCAGACCAACAGATTTCATCGTAAAAGCCTCTTTATTGAATAACGCGCTTCTCGGCTCTGCTTGGCTGGGAAGGCATTCCGCACGAGGAGGGAGTGTGACTGACCCAAACCCAAGCAAGATCCGCTGCATCCTTCAAACGCAGCCACACTTGAAAAAGGAAAAGAGGGTTTGTGTGGTTCGGATGAGAGCCGTAAGTCAATGAGAGCTCAAAGTTGTGCTCCCTCCATGGTCAATGGGCAGGCATGGGCTGCACTGGCCACAGGTCCATGTGCTCTCCACAGAAGTGAAGCCCTGGAGAACAATCCACTGGATATGTTAGAAATAGCTGGTTGAGCTAGACGTCTGCTGGAAGAGGCACCTGTAGTGCAGATGGTAGGAAAACTGTAAAATATGTTCACTTGTCATATTAATTGGGTTTTTGCATCTCAAGGTGGGGGTAAAAAAACTTACATTGTTCTGTAATTACATTGAGCAAATTCCAATCCACTAATTTGTATTCTTAATTTTGACACATTGGATTGTTTAATTGATTTTCTTTGTTTCCTTCTAGACACAGCACATTTCAAAATGAACTAAGACTTTTAGAATGGAAAACAAGTTGTTTATAAAAGGCATTCTTGAGATCTGAAATGTCAACATTTCTAGGGATGGAGAACCTACCAGAGTCCCTTGAAAATTGTCATAAGGATTAGTTGGAAATCTTAAAACACTTGGCTTCAACTCCCAGACACTTTACCTAGTTACACATTGGCTAGACTGACAGTCCATTATTTAGAAATTCCCTTCTCCAGATAGATGCTTGAAGACTCTAAGTTTAGCCCTAGATCTTTGCTTTACTACAAAAAAAGCCCCAAAAACAACAGCTCAATTAGCTCCCTGTCTCTGCTCTTGAGGGCATGTTTCCAATCCTTTCATCGTTCAGTGGTACATATCTGATCCCATTCCAATTTATCAGCGTCGTTCTTGGGCAGCAGCCAACAGAAAGGGACATAGCGCTGAAATAGGAGAATAATCTGCTAGTAATTAAAATGCCTCCTTTTGCTTCATCCGAAGAACCCAGTATCTATTTTGGCTGCGATATCTTCAAGAGACCATGTGTTTAGCCGTTATCTGTTGTGATCGCAACATATTTTTTGGTGACTGCTCCCAAGATAGACTCTCCAGGTGACTTAGGCAGAATTTAAGTAAACTTCAACATTATTTTGTGTCCTAGTTAATGAGTTAATGTAATGAATTAATTTAAACTGGAGGGGGAGGGAGGCTAAGCCAGCGAGGAAGGAGCCGTGAGGGTGTGAGCCTCAAAGCTGGAAGATGTGGATTCAGCTCCCTGCTTCCCACACACTCATTTTGTGACCTTGAACAAGTCAGATTAGCTTCTTGTTTCTTACTTCTCTACCCATGTAATGCAGATGATAATATCCCTCATAGCACTGGGGGAGTTGGGAGGATAAATAGATTAGAAAGATGAGCCAGATCACAGCATTATTTCCATTTACCAAGTATAAATGTATATGAACACACTTTCTCTCCTCTGGCCAAGCATAAAATGAAACATTTAGAAGGTAAGATCCAAAGAATTTCATTAAGAATCCATCGCAAATTACAAACGACACCTCATGGATTGGAATGTGAATTGTGAGCTGGGTGTTGCAGAAGTGTAAAATTATTCCATAAATTATCTATGACAAAGTCAAAAAACGCACCAGTCAAAAAATGTATCAGTAAAGCCATAGTTTATTTTTAGTTCTCCAAACTGTGCACAACAACATGTATAATACAGAAATAATCATTCCTCTGCAATATGCTGAAATAAATCCAGAAAGACAACATTAAAAGTAAAAAATAACATGAATTTCACTTGTGAATTTGTGAAATTTCTGCCTGATGATGTTTTGGAAAGAGTATTACTTAATGTTATGTGATTCTATCTCATATATTTTCACCTTTTAATACTCATCTGAATACTTTCACCATATTTCAAGGGATAGGATAGATCCATGTAAGGTACCTCCTCTATCCTTCACAAAATTTGGGATAGAGTTGACTCTGCTGAATTTTATGCTCAGCTCAAGTTCAGCTTAAGAGTCTAGGAAGTAGGTTAGAGAGAAAGGTGGATGATTAGAAAGTAGACTGGTTCTTTCCCTTTTCTCCAGTCCTTTGCCAGCTGTAAGATGAACCTTCCACAGACGCAACTTGTCCTTCCAGCCCTGATTTGTGCTCGTTCAAAGGGTTGCTCTGCTGCGTCGCTGTGCCCATTCTCTTGCTGGCCCAAGTCCACCACCACTGGCTGTCAACGGGCATCTTTGGCTGTCATGATGCATTTGTCTTATACATTGTTGGAAATGGGGCTCACAACAGGTAAAGGCAACAGCAGAACAGGCGGGAGGAAGCTCAGTCCTGAGGAGATTGTGCTGGGTGCCTCTATGCTTGTGGATGCATTTCCATTGGCTTTAAATTGTCACGAACCTCTTGCTGAGTAACTAGACAACTGAGCATGAAAAGCAGGGTTTGAAGGTACATTTAAAGAGGAGTATAGTATTATGCCATTATTAGACCAATTAAATGAGACAGTTAATGGGTTTAAAATACTAAGAGTTTTGATGTGTTAATTAATAAATTAATGGGTCTATCTGCATAGACTCCCTTGGGATCTTAATAAGGAGTGTGAACTTCCAAAACCAATCGTAGTTGAATGGGTCACTCCTATTTATTCAAAATAACCCAAGGCGCCATGACTCCATAGCAGATCAGAAAGGGTTTGATGAAATGAATATCGAATATCTCCCAAATACTTACATAGTTGGAAACCTCCACCAATACTTGGGAACATTAACTGAATTAACAAGGGACATTAACTGAATTAACAAGGGACATTAACTGAATTAACAGCACAAGGAGCAGGCTGGATGTCATCCTACATTTAAAATTTCATGTTCTACCACTTCTGAATCACTACATTAATGTTACTTAAAAGTGTTTGTGTGTTTGCAGTTATTCATCTCCAATTTTCCTCAATCCTGAGGAATAAGAGTATGACATTTTTCCACATTAAGATAAACTGAGTATGTTAGTCAAGTACTACAATTTTTGCACTTCGCTGTTTATAATATTAATAGCTATGCTTTAAGAAGTGTACTATTGAACTGTCAAGAATGATTTGTTACCAGGTGTTAGCATAATTTGCCAGCTGTCATATTTTAATCATTTTTATTTGCCTAAAATCTGACACTTAACTTTAGTGGTAAATCAAGACATATAGCAGAACTTATTTAATGCTACAGTAGCTAAGGGGGAAAAAGTCTGTGCATCCTACAACTGATATTTGGTAGAGAACAGATTCTGAAGTCCACTTTTATTCATAATTCACACTGAATTGCTACTGCCCTCCAAAGCTTTTTTTCATTTGAGTTGTTCAAGCAGATGCTGCAGGCTGTCATTCAAGTGCGTGTTTACTCACAGCAAAGTTCTTCAGCTGACTTTGGTGGGTAAAAGATACCAATTATATGAGTAAGGGCACAGAGAAGACATATAGACTAAGCTCTTGTGCACAGTTAATGTTGTCCTTAAACAGTGTTGTATTGTTTCGAGCTCATATCTGAGGGCCTGCCATGAAGCTGTAACTAACTTATTAGCCGTATCTGAACAATGAGAAGTAAACAGATGAGGATACAGAAGCTTGTTAGATTAGCTTGATTTTTTTCATCAGTATTTAGATTTACTTGCACTTCAGATAAAAAATTAGTGTATGAAAGAGTTCAATAGACTTATTTTGATATTAGCATAGATATTACTGGTTTCCCATAGGGAGACATTTTCCTTCCCCAAGGAATTTGTGGCCTTTTTCCAAATTCTTTTCATCAGCACTGGTATATCTCATGAGAGCCCAGCATGGATTTACATCCCCTGTGTACTCCTGACAGTATCTGCCAGGAACACGCAACCCTTTTTGGTGGTGCATCCCCTCAGAGCTGTTGTTCCTTTGCTGCGTGGAAAGCGAAATCATTTTTAACGGGATAACTTCCAAGATACGTACCTAAATTTAGCATATATGGCCTCATTCTTGATTTCTAAACACATCATTGAATCTGAGTGTATTAAATATGCTGGTTTTGAGGGAAGAAGTTTAGTGAGGGATCCAGAATGCTCTTTACTATTTCCCTGCTGTCATAATTATTTACCTTCACATCAATCTTCATGTCATCTGAAACTTTTACAAGCCGATCATTACTGAAAATGATTAATAGCAGTAAGCAGATACCAGCAGAATACCAGCACTGCACTTAATTATGATTTCACTCTGATGACTACGTTTCAGATCCATTAGCTTGCCCATTTTTAATAGATTTAACCTGCGTTTTATTGCTCTTGAATAATTCTCATTTTTAATCAAAATATTCCCAGGGCTGAGTCAAATACTGTACAAAAGTCAGAGTGGGTAAGTGCTCCCCAGCAATTGCGCTTGTAATGTTACCAGCGAAACAAAACCAGGTTGGTTTGTTTGACATGACCTGCTTCATAAACTCACGTGGAATGACAATCATAGTCCCATCTTCGATTGTTCATCACCTGAATCTTTTATCAGCTCTCATTCCAGTCTTCGCCTAGGACTAAGGTCAGACCAAGTGACTTAGACGTCCCAAGGCCGTGGGGACGGTGTATCTGGAGTACTGACACAACGTTAATAGTCTTCTACTTTCTTAGAATTTCTCTAGTATCCTATGATGCATTCAAAATAAATGTTCTGCTAAGATAACCTCAACTGGCTACAGAGGTCCTTCTCTGTAGAAGATACCAGGGCTGTCAATTTTAGGATATTGGCGTTTGTATGTCTGGTTTAACCTCTTGAGTTGTTACTAGATGACTCCTAGATACTCATCCTCGTGTTTCCTTTGAAAGTTGGAGGCATGGACGTTTATGCAGCAGTTCTCCTTCCTCTGTATCATTATTAACAACCTTAGCACCGCTATCATGAAGTAATAAACTCAGAACACGGCCAGGATGTCTTTTGTACAAAAAAAATTCTATTCCTCCTTATTTTCCTCAACGGTTATGGGTGGACTTAGAATTTTAGCTTTTCTTTTCAGCTTCCGATACTTTTAAAGTCCTTCCACTTTCTGATGTTTATATACTGGGGCTTTTTTCACATTTAATGTCTGGTTTCTTTTTATAACTTCCACAGAAGGTACTTTCCCACCTCGATTAA
Source organism: Coracias cyanogaster (assembly GCA_033124195.1). NCBI lineage: Eukaryota > Metazoa > Chordata > Aves > Coraciiformes > Coraciidae > Coracias > Coracias cyanogaster. Next base: position 74,761 of record JAVSBS010021910.1, read on the forward strand.
CAAATCAGCTTACCAGCTTCTTGAAAAATACTGTTTAGCACTTAAATTTTTCATCTAGACATTCTAAAATTTCCTCTTCCCACATCCCTACATTCATTTCCTGGCTTTCTGGGCCCTATGACCATAACCTGTTGACTGAGTCAAGAACCAAGTTTGAACCATCTGCGATGATCACCATGCACTGTGCAACATCAGGTTTATTGTACAATAATGACGTTAAACCTCCATAGCAGAAAAAGAAAACATCTGAGAATACGTGCAAGAAGAGGAATTTTATCTTTATTATGATAAATATTGTTTTAAGAATGCACATTTTTGGATTTGCATTCGTGAGTTAAATATTCTTTAAAATCAACAAGCCCTGGCTGCAGCTGTGGTCGCTCATCACCTTCTCGGGGCTGGATGGCTGTTCATGGGCAACGGTGGCCCATCAGCAAAGTTCTTTGTAGGATCTGGCTTTCTTTGACTTAGATATACAGTTAGCCTGTTGGTAACCTGAATAATTAAGACTTGGGAAAAATGCTTGTGAGTTTGAAGCCAGGAATTATTAACTCAAAGTTTTTTAGTAGGTAACCTTAAGTAGAAAATAGAGCTGAGAAAACTATCAGATTTTTGGGCGGCTCATGAGAAGACTGAAAGACAAGATTTCATTGGACAAATTGCCTGTTGTGATTGTTTTCCCTGTTCTACTTGTAACCAGCAACAGAAAAAATTTGTCCCTTTAACACTTTCTCAGGTTGTGACAAGGGTTCAGTTAGATCTGTGGAAATAATTTGGTGGCTCATTACTTCTCCTAGTGTAATGATCTCCCATCCTAGTGATCTTTCCATTTCAGAATTATTGCATTTTGAAGAAGTTGTAAAATCTGACATTTTTCATCTTGAGAGGAAGAGCTGAAAACCAAAGCAGGCTGCGGAGGCTGGAGAAGACTAAAGGGAGCTACAGAAACAAGCTTCATACCGGGGGAAGGATTGATGTCTTCTCCATGTCTACCACAACATGGAATAATTAGCTTAAACTGAAAGGAAGATTAGAGTGAGACACAAGGAAATTTTTTCCTCAGTGTAAGACCAGTTAACCATGGGAGGAGCATATGGAGCTTTTTCAACTTTGATAACCGAAGGTTCTTAGAAACAATTCTGCAACAAAACCTATCAGCAGTGGTGAGAAGCAGATAAATTACGAGACCTCTGAAGGTGAACTCGAAATCCCTTTCATACCAATTTTCTGTGATTTCATGTTGCACCTTGAAAAGGTTGTTTTTCTAGACCACTAGCTCTGGGAAAATGATTTGAAGGTTCAGGGACTGGCTACAAAAAATGACATGTCATAAAAAGTTAGTGAATATATTAAATATGTCATTATATTTATTATAACAATTAAAACAGCAAAAGCTTAATAACTAATGAACCTGGAGAGAACTCTGCTTTCAAATAAATTTGGTGATAAAGAATTGTTTTTGACAACAGCGTTTATCATGGGCTACCTAGTACTGTTGTAGCTGTTTGTTGTACTTAATAAACAATGAGAAATACATCTTCTTGCAGGAGAGTAGCTTAAATGTGGGTTGTGCAATCTTCTTGAGAAATTGAAGCCAAGACTAATTAAATGATTCTAATTAAAATGTGTAGATAGGAAGGAAATTAATGGCTTCATTTGTACTATTTGTGTATTTCATTGTCAAGTGTACTGGATATAATTGCAGTGCAAAGAAGAAATCATCAAAATTATTTTTTACTCTGTTGGTTCCCCGTTCCATCAATTTATTGCAAAGGCTTCATTTGCTCCACGTTCAGCGAGAAACAATGCTGGCAAAATGTAAAACCTCAACAAAGTTATTTTCTTGTTTGGAGCTGTTAGATGGAGAATACACTTATTGAACAAAATAAAGGTTAACCTTCAATTAAGCATTCTAAATATATTTAGTGAGCTATTGAAAAGCCATAATGTCTCAGCCCACATGGTTCACCAAAAGCTATGAACAAAATAAATTATAATAGAAGCAGAAGGAGTACTCAGATGGTATGCCTCTACCGTGTGACTTACAAAGGAACGCAGAATTACTCCTACCATCTATTATGTACAGTCCGTATCAGAGAAAGTAATAAAAACAACTTTATTAATACATTTCATTTTTTTGAACTGCAAATAGGCTTTCATATACAAAAGCTGAAGAACATCTGATCCGTGTTCAGCTGGGACGCCTCAGATCCAGGGGACAATGAATGGGAAGAGGCAGTCTCCAGCTCACACGGTGTTGTGTGTGCCTGGAAAAAATTCAGCTGAGATGCAGGTAGGTAAGCTGTAGTTCTCCAAGAAACTTGGAGTCATCTCACTTCTCCTTGTTCCTTCCCTCCCCACCTCACAGGTAACATGGTGAGAGCTCTGGCCACCCAGGAGCCCTGTGCGGGAGCCCACTGGTGACGTGCCATCAGCATCCTCTACATCACTGTGGGATGGTCTCCACAGGTTTCCTCACAGGAGACCCAGCATGGCTCAGGAAAATTGCTAATTCATTTTAATGAATTTAAAGACAGGCAGAATTGTTGGAGAGTTTCATTTCAACTAAGCGATGTGGAAAGGAAAGATTCTGAAATTCATGAGCTTAAAATATGTTTATGTTTGCCTGGAATGTGCTCATGAAATTTGTTTCTTTGACATGTCAACATTTTCTGCAGAAAGCAGATGTTCTTTGTGGAAATTTCTGATTAATCAAAAATACAGTTTCCTTTTTAAAATTAGTTTCAGTTGAACAATTTTGACAACTGAACCATAGCTAAATCCTTTATGCTGGAAATAAAATCTGTCTTTATGTTTTTGTCTAAATGTGCTTCCGCAATGCCATACACAAACGAACTTTTATAGCCTTGATAAGTGGAAATACGTGGGAAATGAGGGTATATTTGAAAATTCTTCCATTAAAGACATTTGTTAGAGCTAGCCAGACTTATGGCCTATTTTCTGCTTCAATCAGAGAGATTAATCTATAGCTTTAAAATCAGAACCAAAAAAGCTCTGCTGAAATGTTAAGTCTTGAGTAAAACAATTCTCTTCAAGGGTAGGAGACTAATCAGGCTTCTCAGTGAGTGCTTTTTCTTTCCCTTCACTTTTCTGCAACTCATAAAAGCCAGCTCGCTCAACGAAAACTCCACCGTTCCCTCAGTCCTGACTGTGTGGCAGTGTGGTTATCTCCACGAGGTTTCATTCTGCTTCTGGGGGCTGTAGGTTGGGTCCTATGTGTGGCCTACAAGGCTGCAACTGTAGAGCAAAATGTCTGGAGGTTAGAACCTGATGTCTGTCCTGCGCATGCTTTAGAGGTTTGCCTTCCTTCCTACCTACTCTGGTTTGGCCCCATGGACGGAATACTCCTTCGTGACTAGAGCGGGCTGTCCTGAGCTGTGCTCCTGGTGTGCATTGTCCCACCTGGCACTGCCCAGAAGGCTGCTTCTTATGTGCACAGCGATGCCCGGTGTGAGCTGGGTGACAAGCAGGAATGATGAGGGGCTCTGCCTGGGATGCCCATTCCTGACCCGGTGATGTAGACACACAGGAAGCCCTGCACAGTCTCTGCTTGCTCCAGCTGCAGTGTGGGTAAGCTGACTATTTAATCATTAGTGTCATGTTGTATTGGTGCAATCACTGTGCTATCAACAGCGGCAATGCTCTAAGGATATAAAGCAGAGCAAGTTCAGCGAAGACAGTATTTTTTATTAGATCAACTGATACAGCTGAAAGAAAAGCAGACAAGATCTTTATTCCCCATGAGAGACTCTTTTTGGATGTGAAATAGAGGTCTTCTGTTTCCCATCAAGATATTCAATATACTTCCCTAAGTTAAAGGTCCTGGTTCTAGGTGAGTTGGATAAAACATTGAAAAATTAAATAAAATGCATAACAGATGACTGCAGAGGTGTGGAATAACTCCTTCAGAAAGCCAGAATTACCTTCCCTTTCCCTGCGATGTGATGCTCACGTGCCAATACCTCCCACGTGCGCTTTGCCGGGTGCAAAGGGAGCCATGGGCTTTGTTGGGGTCATTTGTCAAGGTGCCAACAGACAAAAGAAAATCCTCTGAAAGTCTCAAGAGAAAGGCTGTTGTTTTGTGTTACTAACTCCTGACCACATAGTAAGAAAGGTAAATCTGCATTATCAAACCCAGTGATGTTCTCCTATTAATTAAAATTATTGTGCTAAATAGCTTTCTACTGGCAGAAGTAAAGTCCATGTTGAAGACAGCCAAGAGCTGTTTCCTACGAGCTGTGAGGAATCATTGCTCAATAACAAGGAGAAGACCTTACTCCTTGCTTGTTGGGAGTAGCTGTGATGAGCTGCACTGGTAGAAGAATGTAAATGTTGCAAAGGTCTTGAGAAGCAGTACAAAAACGTACTACAGGACCTTCCGAGTCTGGCTGAAGAATCTACAACCAATTTGCTTTATGAAATTTTTCCCTCTTAATTGTTTGAAAACTGTCCAAAAATAAAATGGAATTTTCCTTTTCTTTTATTTTTTTTTTTTTGGCTTGGTTTATTAATCCACTTGCTGCTCACCTTTCTTCGATGAATATTTCATACAAGCCAGTTTCAGCTTGGCTAACATTTGTAGCTAGCCGCTGTATTTCTTTAAGCAGTCATTATTCATCATTCAATATTGAAAGTGGTTGATTTGACACCTGGGTCAAATGGAGGCTTGAAAGAAGCCACAGACTGCTCTTTTCTTGATGCCCATCATGAAAAACATCCCCAGCTTTGAGTTGTGGCCATAGGGGTCCAGCAGACGCTGTTTGGCTAGTACAGCTAAAAGTACACCGTGCTTAATCCAAACGCAAAGACGGCTTTTTTGGAGCAACGGAAGGACCCCATTCTCTATAGATAAATCTACACGAGGGCATCCTAGAAGAGAAAAAAATCCCTGGGGTTCAGGAAACAAGTTCTGACGACACAGAACTGAAAAATCAATACACCTCACTGTGGGACCTTCCTTTGACCTGACTGGGAGCTTCTGCGCTATTCACTGGTGCGCCGGCTTATTTTGAGAAGGGAACAAAGGTGATTCAAGAGGGAAAAAAAGTGGATTTCCTTACGAGCCAATGTTACTTTTTGTGGCTTCTTTAAAAGCATCAGAGGTAACATTACTGGCTGCATGGCTGTAAAAAGAACAGCAGGGGTAAGATAAAAGGAGGACTCTTGCTTTGAGTTGTCTTTTCCCTCCCGCACCCTTATTTCATAGCAATATTGCCCAGTAGAGTGTTTTTTTTTCCTCGTATGACTTGTTCCTCTGATGCTGCATGACAGAACATGGTACATTATAAACACAGTAATCTTGCCATTTTCCTATTGAGCAAGAACAAAAACGGAAGGACAGTAAAATTTGCAGAATTGGTGAGCTTGCTGTTACGACTCAAGTGCGGGTTTGTGTGCTCGTTACCGCACCTCTGGTTCTGTGCCTCCGTGGGGAAGGGGCAGTGGAATAACCGGGGGATACTGCTGGGCAGAAAAGTAGGAAGCTGCCTGAGTATTAAATAAGAGGAAAATCAATGCAGTGCAAAGGTTGCCTCCAAGGAAACAAAACATCATATATAAATGTGTCTTTCTTGCTTCCTTTTGCCTGCGAATTCTGCTAGTTTTGCTAAACCACGGTTGTGCTGGTTCAGCCATCATCATTTCATGCTGCCATCAGTTGCCTGATCACACAGGGCAACGCTGAACTCAGCAACTTCCCCTCAAAGTCTTTTTTCAGACAGTCCTGCCAGAGGTTCCTGTGGGCCCAGCTCCCCCACTGTGATGCCAGCATTGTCTACTGGACACAATGGACAGAGATTACTCCCTCAGTGGCCCTTCACATGGAAGACACGGGTGGGCCAGGTTCTGCCTCTGGAACATGAAGCCAATAACAAAACCAAAACATTCTGCTAGGTTATGACTCATTCCCAGGTCAACTCCAACTTGGGGCCCACAATTCAGGCCCCAGTACTTCAACCACCTACTAGACGGCGGTGGATTTAGCCCATGCAGGCTGTTGTCTCCAGAGTCCCTCACTGCTTATCACCACCATGGCCAGAGGTCACTGGCAGTTAAGGTCCTGGCCAAAATGCTTGTATGAGCTCTCCAAAATACATTTTGATCAAGCTGAGCTGACTTTGCTGAAACAGGAGTTAGGAAATGGGCTATTGGACCCCAGCACTGTTGGCTTAGAGGGAGAAGGTGGGGTGGTGGGGCAGGGAAGGGGCCAAGGGGCAACACAGGGGTGAGAAGCCATGGAGGAGAACCCACAACCCCAGGCACAGAATGTCTTCAGCCGTTGTACCCAACACAGGACTTAACAACAGGATGGAGGGGTTCCAGCTTATCAGGGATCAAGGGGTGTCCACATGCTGCTCGGTGACTGTACCTATTATTCCTTTTCCCCTGAGACACCTTCTTTCCAGCACTGGGGCTACCTGGATTTATTTTAGGCTTCCATGTAGTGAGTTCTGGGCCACAGGGGTGGCTGCAAGGACCACCCACTTGCCACAGTTCAGAGTCATGGGTTTGCGTGAGGGCTTTCCTGTAGATCTGCCAGATGGAAATGAAATGTGATGGAAAGAAAGCAACCCAGGAACCAACTCTTCTATCATGTCATTTGATTTGACTAGAGAACTATTGAAAAACAGATTCAAGGACTCTGAAATCTTTCTTCGTGGCTTGGCCTCAGAGTGAATTTACATTTTATTCCATAGATTATGTATTTTCCCATGTGTTGATGACCATGGACAGTGACAGTGAGAGAATAGGTACTGACAAAACTAATACATAGATCATCAAACAGGCTCCGTCCCACAGTTCAGAACAGGTCTCTGTTCATATGCAGCTCACAGGTCACACGAATTTCCAGAAGCATTTTGAATACAGATGACGTATCACCTCATTACATAATTACATGATGCTTTGTAATGGCTCAGTGATTTGGGGGAGATAAAAATTTCTTTGGCAAGCTCTGTGCGATCATAAGCTCTAAAACTCAATAGGGGATTGCCAGGTTCTATATATGTTTTTGTCAGTTTTTTAACTTGGTATTTCCCTGAAATCATTAGAATTTAATGGGCTATAAAGTAGGAAACACTCTTTTTTTTTTTTGCAAATGCAACCATCTAAAACAGGCTGCCAAAATAAAAGTTAGTTAAATTTCATATAAAAGGCCCAATTCATCTTTTTCTCTGGATAAATACTTCTGGTATAGTAAAAGTGTTAGACTTTTACTATAGTAAAATAGTAAATTTTACTATATTTACTAGTAAATATAGTAATTTTATTTTTATTATATTTATTACTAAATAGAGGGAATACAGCAATGGAACAAAGTCCATCAGAAGTAGAAATTAATGGGTAATATTACAATTTGGCATTTATCCACTTTAGCTAAGGATAAGTGCAACATAGAATGACATCCTAAAGATCATGTAATATCTTGTGGCCTTCTTCCTAAACTAGTAACTTGTGTGAATAACTGCACAAGAACGCTGCTTGTGTAACCTACAAGCACTAGCAGAAGCAAAATTTCTATAATTCTAGCATAGCCAGGTCTCTTCTGTAACTTTTAATGGTATAATAATGTTGTTTTTTCTATGCCACAGTGTCATGTAGTTCACCTCTGCAAACAGCTGCTGTTTTATAGCCCTAAAGACGCCTGAAGATGAGCTTCCTATACCCTATGTGTCTCCTGAGTCATTAACTCTTAAATGGCTCAATGCCTTGAAACCAGCACATTTGAACAAACACGTGCTTGTGTGGCATGGGCCTACAAACACGAGTCAGTTCTCTTGTGAATATGAGAGCACACAGACACAGGATGATGAGCATCTTACAAAATTAAGCTCCTTATTCCTCATCATGAGGCAGATCACCACAGCTCCGTGTTCCCCCCTGGGGGGGGTTGCAGCCAGTATTGCCCACTGTGTGCCCACCACGATTCTTGGAATCCTGCACAGGTGGTGAGATAAGTAGATAGCATCATAGAATCATGTTGGTTAGAAGAGACCTTTAAGATCATCAAGTCCAACCATTAACTCAGCACTGCCAGGCCACCACTTAACCATGGCCCTCAACACCACATCTCCACGGCTTTGAAACCCCTCCAGGGATGGGGACTCCACCACTGCCCTGAGCAGCATCTCCCTGGCCTTGACAACACTTTCAGGGAAGAAATCATTCCTAATGTCCAACCTAAACCTCCACTGGTGCAGCTTGAGCCCGTTTCCTCTTGTCCTATCACTTATTCCTTGGGAGAAGAGACTGACCTCCACCTCACTCCAACTTTATTTCAGGTAGTTGTCAAGAGCAAGAAGGTCTCCCCTGAGCCTCCTTTTCTCCAGGCTAAACAACGCCAGGTCCCTCTTCCTCAGAAGACTAGTGCTCTACACCTTTCACCAGACCTTCTCTGGATAGGCAGATGTTGAACTATCTGTGTGGAAGGTAGTTGTTTTCTGCTTAAACTTATAAGTTAATTAGGACTGAAATTAGTGGGTTAGTTTGGGGCGGGAGAAGAGGAGGGTTCTGATTAATGGATTAATAATATTGAGTCATAAACTTCATTAGATACTTGCCTCCATGAAACTCTGAAACAGCCCATTGTATCGTGCCTGATCCTAAATGACTGAAGATCCTCCAACCTTTTGAGAGAAGTTAAAAGCAACCTGGCTGCCAGCCTGACAGGCACCGTGCAAAGTCCTCAGCCCCTTTGGTCACCTAGGTGGTGGGGAGTGAAGCCGTTTACTGTGCAGTACTTCATGCAGAATTTCAGGAGTCGGCTTCCTCACTGCTCTTACATGCTTATTACTTAAACAGAGGTCTGGTGGAGTTTGTATGAGCTGTTTGACTGCAAACAGAAAGAAAAGTGGATGTGCCACTGGGAAATATTGCACATTTATACATATCTGCTAAAGGCAGCAGCTATGGTTATTTCTCCAGTTCCTGATATTAAGGTATTTTTGGGTTGATTAAGCAGGCAGGTCTGCAAAGGTGTTTGTTAAACTGAGTTGCCTTTTGTACAGCTGCATGTTCTTCACGTCTTTTCAAAAAAGCTGAATTTTACTGACAAGTGCAAGTCACACTTCCATATCTCACATTGATTCCCCATTAATCTGCATTTCCTTTAGCACTTTAAAGAGAAGTTACGCAGAGCTACATGGTGTCCTGATTAACACCTGAGTGCAGAAGCATTTCTGGTGTGCTTGATTATTAATAGAACAAGTGGAGTTAATTGCATTGGTTGAATCGTCCCTGTCACTGATTAATGACTAAGTGCACTCCTTGTACTTTCAAGATCTCAGTCTGGAAAAGAAAAGCACAGAGATTCGCACACTAGCTGAAAGGATTTTTTATGATAAAGACAACTGTTTGTAGAGAGAACATTTGATATCTTATTATAGAGTGTAAACGTATACCATCTAAAATTAAACAATTTTAGTCTTGGTTTTTGTTGCAGTCATAGCAATGTGTGACTAATGCAACTCAGTGTGACACAAAGAGCTCTCTGAAAGATTTAATGCAGTGCTTCTCCTATGACTGAATTTAATCAAGCTACATTTAAAACAACGCTGTGCTGGTCATGAAAATAACTGTATAATGTAGGAATGAAAGTATTCTATATGATGCATGTATGCTACAGCAGCCTCCTATGCAGCCTCCCTCCTCAATAGTTCAGTATATGTTAATACCATCATCTCTCTTTGAATCTGAAATCTAGGGGAAAAAAAAGGTGGGTAAGTTCCACACAGCACTGCTGTTATTTTAAATTGTCTTCGTTCACATTTTCAACAATTTCCCTCACTATTCTGTCATCTTTATATAGCCCTGACAGAGTTAAGTACTTGTATTTTTAGAGGTGCAAAGAAAGCAAAATAGCGATAGCAAAAACCTGAGTAAAGAGCATATAAACCTGAGATACAGGGCACCAGGTCTATGGAAAAAAACACAGTCTGCCAAATCACTTGATACACAATGGGAAATACGCTGGATGAAGGAAAATGCAGGCCAAAGCTAACACAATCGCATTGAAGCCACGGAAACAACCAAAAAATCTAAAGGTGCCCTTGATGCAGCATCCATGATCCATGCGAGTCAAGAGTCAGCGTGCATTGAGAGAAGAAAACACAGCCTCGATGGGGTTCTTGATAACTTTGATGGGAACATTTCACCAGATGGACAACGAGCCACTGCCATTCAGCAGCAAGATCCATCTTTTCAGGGATTGCTTATAAGTCTGCTGAGGAGCCACCATTTGAAATGCTTTAGCATTTCCTTGACTTCATTCGTCTGAAATGATCGTCTCGCGCAGCAGTTATCACCACATCACTGTATATCTTGGCCACTGGATAGTGGCTGGGGCAACCATTTCATTGTCAGAGAGCCACTGTCCAGGACTTCCATATATGCAGGTCTCTTCCAAGAACATACCATAGCCTCTTAGAGGCAAGCTCCACCAGGCATATACTTGATTTTCCACTGTTGAGGAACCGCTCATCCAGTGAGGGATCCCCATAGCTGCAATTCCTTTGGGAATACAGCACGACTTCTGGCACAGCTCTCAGCAAGAAGGTTCCATATTTAGGGCATATAGCGTGACTTGCCTCCCTGATGTGGGATGTGGGCTAGCAGAGGTTTTCTTGTGGTTTATACCAGGATCAAATCATATTCTTTTTCTCCCTTCTGCACAATACGTTGCCTATAGAGTGGAGAGAATAAATCTGCTTTTGTGGCCAGCTCCGGGCTACCACTATCCACGTGTTTTAAGTGAAAAACTCAGATCCAGAGCCTGTTGAAGTTCCTACACCAAAACCAGCTGAATGTGCAGGTGCATCAGTGTGCAGAAATTATTTTTCAGACTGAAATCAAAGCCTCTCCTTTCTCCCCAAAGGGATGCCCTTTGTGCATTTCTGTGGGACCTGATGTTGGTGCCTCAGCAGCCTGGGGTATTATGGGAGCCATGTGACAGCAAAGAAACTCAAAAGAAGTATCAAAACCTCAGCAGAGAATGACTCAGAGCAGGAGGGTTGGAGGAAGTGGGTGGACAATTATCAAGTTTCCACACATTTATCTGGCTTAGTCATAATTGAGCTGCTGAGAAGCTAAGCCATGGCAAAACCTGAGAAAACTGTAGGCATGTGAAGTGCCACTCCAGGTGCCTCAGCAAGCTGAAAAAAATCAGACCTGGAGGCATCTCTGAAGAGCAGGTGCAGACAGCAGCAGAACAGGGGTTTCTGAATGCCTGTCAGATTAAGAAGATTAATGGATCTGCCCTGGGCTAAACGAAGGGAGGAAAGAGACCTTATTGCACCTTTCAGGACTTAAAGGGGCCTGTCAGAAAGATGGGGACAGACATTTTAGCAGGGCCTGTTGGGACAGGACAAGGGGTGATGGGTTTAAACCGAGAGAGGGAGATTTAGAGTAGAGAGAAAGAAGAAAGTTTTTATACTGAGGGTGGTGAGAGCCTGGCGCAGGTTGCCCAGAGAGGTGGTGGCTGCCCCATCCCTGGCACCATTG
>JAVSBS010021911.1:11385-48094 GCA_033124195.1 Coracias cyanogaster
ACTAAGACTGACCATGGCAAGCAGCAGTGAGGCAAAAGCAATAGCTTCACCTTCTAGTAGACACTTGGATAATTAGGCAGGAGAGGAGAATGAAAAACAGCCAGTGATTTTGAAGAGGGAGGTAACACTCACTCAGTGCAGTGGGAGAGGAAGTGTAGGAGGTGACATTAGCCCCTATAAGTCAAAAGGTGTTATGGGCAGGGCTGAGATGGGGCCAAAAGGGACCACAAGGGAGTGCTCAGTCTCACTAGAGACACTCAAAAGTAGTAATGTATGGAAATCTTGTTGTCCTTATTATTGCCTGTATTATTTGCAGTATCTGAATCAAGAGCAAACCCATCAGTTATCATACCCACAGTATCAGTACCTGCTAATCACACATGCAGATCTTTTCCATAGTGTACAGCCTTCACCAGTAATTACTACATTATGTGTTACCCCCCTCCAACACTTAAATAGGAATGAGGCCACGTGATTTCCTAGGACCTGCATTATCCAACGGATAATATTTAAACATTCGATCTACTTGCCTAAATTCAGATGTCTAAGCACCTTCGTCAGGCAGATGAAGCAGCTCCACCATACCAAACAGCGAAACAGAAAATCCAGCTTTCTGCCTGGCACTCTGCTGTTAGGTGTGCTCATAATTCACTCTGTCCACAAATTTGATTCTACCGAAAACATGAGGTAAAGGCCTTTGACTGGCATCAGAAGTGCTCAGGATTTTTCCCTGCGCTCCTGGAAAGCCTGTAAAGATGATGGCAAGTAAAGACAATACAAGTTTACTTTTTCTTTCTGTGTAATACAGAGTTTGTACTATTCTGAAAGACTGTCTCATAGCATGAATTACTGACTTGACTTCTTGACTCCTGGCTGAGAGCAAGGGCTATTTCTTTTAAATCAGATTGTGACTGTAAGAAAAAGGGAAGAAATAAAACCAGGATTAAATGTTCAAAAGCCAGCTATCCTGTCAAATCTACAATTTAGGTTACAGGTCTGAACTTACTCTCAAGACAGAATTCATTTGCTTAACAGTCAGATTTCTCACACTTCATACTCCACTCTGTTTAAGTGTGAAATTTGCTATGGGAACATCACAGTATTAACTAGAAATTCATTTGCATTGCTATGTTGCAGCTCTACGTATTCCCAGATAAGAAATGCATACACCCATCATTTCAGAAGACAGAACAGAGCCTCAAATATCCTTTTAAAAGGACTACCTTTTAAATAATGACAAGTCTTCAGAACTGGGAGTCACGCCACACACACACTCCCACAATTTAGTTTACATCATAGTGTATAGGGAAATCCTCCGAGAGGCAGAAAATAAATCAGCTCCGTCGGGCTGAAAGTCAGGTCTTCCAGTTCCTGGGCGAGTGCTCTACAGAAAAAGACTGGTACCCCATCCTCTGACTCTATCTTGAAAAGAAACTACATCCGAGACCACACTGCATTTTGCCACAGTGGTCTCGAGCAGATGTGTAAGACACGCATCCCTGAACACATGCGGGAGACTGAACTCTTTGGAGGAGCTAGGTGAAACAATACTTAAACCAAGATTCATCCCATCCAGTTATAGCACTTTACAGACAGGACCAAGTTAGAAGAACAACCAGTTGTGTAGGCTCATTACGTAAGGAGTGGAGAGACACAGGCACCTTCAGGCTGTGATTCACACATTAGGTACTTATCTGGCTGCTAAGAGTGGGATCGTTTGAAGACAGAACAAAATCAGTGTAGGAACCCAGGGTATTATTAGTCAAACAGAAAATGCCCACTGTATTAGAAACCTCCAATAACAGTGGTCAATACCAGAGGTTTTATGGGAATTTGACTCAGGTACCTAAGGTTAGCTAAAGTCCTGTTTTAGGCACAGCTCTCATTTGGATCTTTTACCTATTTCTTAAGGCAATTTAAGAGCATAAGAAATAAAATATCATTAAAATTAATCAGTTTATTACCTGGATTTGCAGATAAACACAGAGCAAGTACCCTGTGCTTGGGCTTTCTATTAATTCCTAACACTATCAATTCCTAAGCCTTTGAAGCTTTGAGGACAAATACCAAAACTGAAACATATTATCCTGTCTGCTATATGTCACCTCTTTACTGCTAAATTAATATTTATTATTCCACAAAAACAGTTGCAAAATGCAACTACCCATTTTAAATTGCTCTTTAGGAGTTATGAATAATGACTGGTACAAAATGCACTCATCATTTACGGTCAAAAGCTGTTGAGGTGGAAACACAAGTATTTCAGACTATAATTGTAAGAGTTAGGAAAACTTTAACAGTACATCAAGTGGGATTTGAAACAATAAAGTAATTGCTTTCTGGCTGCCTGCATCTTCCTCAAGTCTTCCTACACCAACTTTCTTTAGACACACTATTACATATTAAAAAGTCTTGGCAAAATATGCTCTTATTCAACTATATAATAATAACTTCCTCTACGCTGAACAATATACGCAACACTGACAAATGATGACTGGCTCAAAGATTCCAGAGCAGGAATCCATGAATAGCTCCTATGCATGAATTATTAATAATATTTTTTTCCCCAGTTCATAAATCAATCTGATTGCATACTTGTGGACTGAAACAGCAGAATACATACTCCACATTAGTTCATTTTTTTTCTCCAGATCTGACATATAAATACCCAGTACCGATACCTAGCTAGTCACTAATCAAAATATGAATTTTAATTACCTCAGCTAGGATACAGTTGTATTAAGTGCAAGAAAACCAGCACAATTTTTACAAAATTATCTCTAGAAGAGAACAACAGCTCAATAAGCAGAACTTCTCCTCCAAACTGTTTCTCTGAGAAGCTGTTAACAAATCTCCTTTTTCTGTCACTTGCTGATCAGTTGAATGATTTATAGATTTATAAAGTCAAAATTAGAATTCCTCAAGGAAGTAAAGTATTAAAACTATGCAAAAATCAAGACTGAAAGGGCAAGACAAAATATGGCTTTCATCTAAATGTTGCTGCCTAAAAAATCTGCATGTCAGTTTAGTCATCCAAGTTAGTCATCTGCACCGATGAACATTTGGAGGAACAGCTCCACTTTGGGGGAGCCTCCTTCTCACTGCTGACTACAGAGAAGGCACAGATCACTAGTTTACCTGGACATACACCTTTAGATCACTAAGACTAGCTTAAACATCTAGGTGAGCCACCAGAATCTTGGACTTTTCCTGATCTGTTTTTCATTTTAGCTGCATCAGTTCAATGAATCAGATCATTGTGAGGGCTTCCAAACAGTAACACCAACATGAGCCAGAGGACAAGAAGACCCAGCTCAGAGCAAGGAGGATGTCAGATCTTCTCCTTTGATGGCAGGGAAGATTTATAGCAGAATAAAGAAAATTACCTCTCACAGTACAAAGGATGCCATTATTCTCTCAGTGTGTTTCTGGAACAGAAATCATTTTTGCCTGTGCAAGTACAGAACTCACTGAGTAGTGTTTCCATTTAGAAGTAAAAAATTATCTCCTTCTTAGAGCGATTTCTAGCCATTAACTTTTCTGATGTTTATTTTAGCTAATTAATTAACACTATGAAACAGTATTTCATGTCAAAATTATACTCAGTCAACTTCCATGATTTTACTTGATTGTAATCAGTGATCTATAAATATTTACACTCTCTAAGGCATTGTTATTTTCCAGCCAAAAGAAGCTGTTATCTCAACTTCACAGTTGTAGAAAACAAACTTTGCAGTTCTAGAAATCACCAGTATCAAATATAGGAATCACCACCATCAGATACAGCAAGATAGATCTTGGACCTTTAGGCCAGCAAATTTATTAAAACTACATTGAAGAACAGAAGGGAGTTTGAGATGCTGAAGAAAATAGCCTGAAAGAATACACAGCCTTATACAGTTAAAGTGTATCAGCTACAACAGGTACAATAAAGTTCTGCAATGTTGTTCCTCTAAATTCAGAAATAAACGGCAATGTATGATTTCAAATATTTAAAGATATGCTAAAGAAATTATGAAATCTGAAATGCTTGTGAATAGTAGCACTATAACTAGTGGTCCAAACAATATCTGGCACAGAACTTGTAGTAACACAACAAAGGTGAAAGAGGTCCTCACAAACAGCGGCTGAACAGGAACCGCCAGCATCCCACATGTATATTGAATCACTTGAAGTGCAACCGCTGTCCCTGCTCTGAGACAGGGCTTCTATTAGCATCCCAAATGTTGACACCTCATGGGCAGAGGAGGGAGGAGAGGTAGCAGGTGAAGCTGGCAACAGGTCAAGCAGTGCTATGAAGGCTTGAAAAGGGAGCTGCATGACTGCCGTAAAAAGCTTAACTGATAAATAGCATGTACTTGATCAGCAAATAAGATGCCTTCAGGGCAGTCAAAGACTAAAAATTCTATAAAAGGCACTGGTGTTACTGTCCACTTAAAGATAGACATCCTCAACTGAAAACAGTTGCTCACATCTATATACTTCTTTTATGGGAAAAGTAATTAACCAGTTGAAAAAGCACAATACCCAAGACACCAACTGGCAGGTGATGCATGACACAGAACATTTAGAACCGATCCAAATGTACATAAAGGAGAAACGTAGTTCAGATGTAGGCTGCGAGGTCCCACTGAGCAGCTCTTCAGCTGTGGGGACACAGCGTTAAGCTATCAACTTGTCCCAGATAAAAAAGCTTTTGTGACAAATCCTGTGACAAACTGAGTTACATTTCTGGCCAAAGCTGAACAAGGAAGATAGGGGACCACAAACAAAGCACTGACTGGCTGACCACAGCTATGAAGGCGCACCAGCACAGCAGCAGTGGAGCATGGCCCCAGCATGGCCTGCAGTGGCCAGGAGAACAGCAGGGCCAGCTGGAAAGAGGCTCTGGAAGGCATCGCCAGGACAACAGTACTCTAAACTCTGCAAACAATCGCATCTCCACCAACAGCCAGTGCCAAAACCAGATGCCCAACCATAAACGGTAGATAAAGCTGACTCCCTCTGAACCCTCAGGCAGACTCTGCTGTTCAGTCTTTAAAATACCTAGCTCCCTTCAGAGTCCATATACTCTAAGCAGTAAAATGAAGGCAGAGATGATGAAGACTTTGCTGGATCTGCACAATTAATGTTTTCCTGTTGTTACACTTTGAGAAGCAGAAAAACTTTTAGAAAAAAGATGACAAAACCAGCAATGGAGTCAACATCCCCAGAAAGGTTGCTGAGGCAGCTTTGCAGATCTAGATTCAGAGGCTTAGCAAGCACAATGGCATCCGTTACGCCTAGTTCACATTTATAATAATGCGAGCCTACAGAACAAGTAGCAACTTGGGAATCTTACTATACATAATACACTGTACAGCAAGACAATTTCTTCAAGGAATTGCTCTTTTTCCAAAGAAGATCCAAAACAATATACTCTAGCCTCAGTATCCTGACCCTTCAGCAAGGAATAGCGAGCAAGAAACACAGGGTAGTTTCCTGAGCCTAGTAAGAGAGCTCAATAAAACACATACAGGTGCTGCCACTAGCACAAGCCTCTGGTTTCTCAGTTACAGCACTTAATTCTCTACCTTTTTTGATCTCCGTTTGATTCAAAAGCTTCCCAGGTGAGAAAGCCGAGGAAGGAAACTCCCTCTCTTCCCAGAAGTGCAGCCTCCCCTCCACAGCCCTCGGTTTCTTTCACACAGAAACACCAACTGCCAACCTCATCCTGTCATGTGTCAGCCCTGCCCCAGCCTTCCATCATCAGAGCCTGGATTTATTATCTTCCTGCATCAAGAAACTGAAGAATATATTTGCCCTACTCTCAAGACCGCGTGGGGAGCAGTACACTCGTATCGCCTGTCTTAGCAAGCAACCATACATCAGGGATGTGATCATCCCTGCAAAGATGCTACTTTTTATCCCCATGAGGGAATTTAACTTTCTAAATTTCATTCCGAGGCTCCCCTTAATTAATAGTTTCCTTAAATTCACAGACTCCGCTCTTTTTCTTGGTACCATGGGAGTGGGAAAGTGTCGGGTAGCAAAGAATCTGGTTCCACATAATCTATGTCCTGGGAAGGTCATTACACAAAGCCCTTATACCACTAAACAAGCATACTCCGTTTGCTTCATTCCGTAATACTGCAGATGCAGTCAACTAATAATATATGACAAAGCAGTGACTAATTTTCACAACAAATTATTAATTATAAAAATGTCTACATTGATTGAGCATATAATAATCTCCGCAGCATCTGCTGTACTTAAAAAATAGCAATGGAGCACGTTTGCCTCACCACTAGCTGGGTAGTGTTGAGGTGGAACTTTAATTAGTTAAATGGTAAGTTAACTAATTTTAGTATTTACTTCTAGAGGAGATAAGATACGTAGGAATGATTTTTCCATTCCTGTGCACGCTGCTAAAATAAAAGTGAATGCAGTTTGGGAAAGCCTGTATCCTTTTCATATCCCTTACCGAGCCCTGAGGGACATACCAAAAATAAACAGGATGAAAACATTATTTTGTTTTAAAAATAACATTTATTTTTCCATTGATTATGACTTTGTATTTAGTAAAGTCATAATTTAAAATTATACTAGGCTGGTTTTAGACAGTAATAAGTTCTAAATAAAACCTAACAGTCTTACTGAACATAAAGTAATGACATTATCACTGCAGATTACAAAATATAATTGTGAAGATTAGTACATCTATCTAATAATTTAAGTGAGCAGAGACCAAACAACTCAGAGAGGATGTTATTCTATCATTAAGTTTTTTATTATATGAGCAAAAATAGATTATAGCAACTAATATTAAACAAAAGAAAAAAATAGATGTTGCACTTACATTAGCACTGTGGTTTAGTTTGTTAGTAAAAAAATGTGAACACACTTGTACAGGTCCTTTTCATGTGTCTTTTACGTATGTTTGTTTATAATATTTAGTCTAAGGCATCTAAAGTGCCTTTTGATCATTCAGTACAAGAAAATGATGATGTATTATCCTGTTATAAGCAACTTCTTAAAGCACTGCCCATTTTTTTTAAATCCTACTCTTGAATAGCTTTATCAGCTAGAACACAACCTAATACTGACTCTCTTATCCAAAGAAACCCTGAATCACAGCTATCTGACCTAATTTTTTTCAAGAAATGCAATATTCTAAAAAGCACAATAACAAAAAAAATTTAGAGATAATACTATTGCAAAAAGAACATTTTAACTTTATTCTTTTCACAGCAAAACACTCCTCTACATAATTAAAAATTCAAATCAAATCTCAACTTTAATTAAGTTCTCCGAATTATCTCGATTTATATAAAAAGTGGTTCTTCAGTGGCCTGAAACTCTGGATCATCAATGCACTAATACAAACAAGTAGAATTTACCATGCTAATAAAAATCACATAAAAAGAACAGATAAAAAGCAAACAGAGTTTAAGAGCTCTGAAAAGACTCAGTGTTTAATACCTAAATTCTTAATTTTTCCTTTAAAATGCCAATTAATTTACTGACAAAGTATTTCTAATAAAACACTATAGTTCCAATGCATACTGAATTTCTTGTAATATTTAAGGATGCTTATCTACTTAGAAATGGTAGCACTACTTCCAATATGATTTCAAAGTATTCCAGAAAGAGTTAGAAACTCTCACATGAAAACTAGAAGTTTTTCCATGTGAAGAAATTACTAGAAGAATTTAGCACGTAGATCTCTCTTCATTTCATACCAAAAACTAAAAAAGTATGAAGTACATCCAAAATGGTGCCTGAAGTACAAGTAGCAGGAGCCTCATATACACACAGAAAAGCGCTGAGGTCACACATAAAAAATTCTAATCATCTTTTTTTTTGTTGAGTCACATTTTAAACCTCAATAACCGCAAAACAAAGCAAGCCAGTGAGCAAAGGTCATTAGTAAAGCAGAAGTATTTCTTACTGCTAGCACCACTAGTCATATGTCATTTTGCATTAACTGAAATTTTCAATCAAAAACCCAGAGAAGGAAAGCCAATGAGAAGGGAAGCAACGAAGCTGTGGATTGTGGTGCAAGAATGTGCCAGTGTCACAACACCCAGACCTCCCAAACCGTGTCGGGGAACATTGCTGAAATAGCAAGGCAAGGCCACTGGAAACACGAGGAAGAGCAGGACAAAAATCAAACATTTTGCACGCTCAGGCTTGAAGATCAGAAGTTGCATTTTCCTGCTGAGCTCTCTGAAAAGTGAGCCAAAAGCAGCACCCACCCATGAGGTACATGGTGTGAGCAGAAGTCTCCCCTTTACACTGCGTTGCTCTAAATCGGTGGAGTAAATTCAGGCCAAGCTCCACAGTGCAACAGCATGGACTAATCAACATAAAACAAAGCCATCGCTGGCACCAGCAGCTCATCATTTACAAACATGTGACTAACATGAACATAGTAATATCTTTGTTCTCCATCTTAAGCAGTTATCAAAGAAGATTCTGTGCAGAAAAAAAGACATAAAAGCATGAGTGAGTAGAAAACTTGTCATGGAGTTCAGCTGAACAGAAAGTCCAGAACTGGAGCTTCTCATTTGGGGATCTGGCATCAGTATCAAAAAGAATGGAATTAAATCACTGACACTGATCTGAGCCCAGAATAGTACTGAACTTGCTTTGAAAGGCGTAAAATGGAAATACACATTTATTTGACTTTTATAATAACATCAATTTAGGAAGCAGGAAAAGTATGACTGCACACTTACACTGTTACAATGTTAACCAATTCAGGAAGATAATTTAAATATTGGTTTTGTGGGGGGAAGTAAGTTTAAAATTTGAAATGAAAAAATTAGAAGTTGATTGGTGACATCACAGTATCAAAATATTACATCACCCTCCTGCTTCACTAATCTCTAAGGCTCACTTAGAAAGCAAAACCCAGCTGTAGCTCAGCTCTTTATTTGAGAAGGAAAAATACTTCAGTGATCTGGTGAAAGCCGTTCTTCAGACATCCAGAAGCAGAAGAGAACAGCCCAATGAACTACACTCTCCTCCACCGGCCCCCATGAACACGGAACATCAGAGAGTTGCACCCCTTGTCTACAGAAAGAGCTCTACAGTGTAGACATGGCACTTCAGAACATGGCCTAGTGGTCGTGGTAGTATTGGGTTGATGGTTGGACTTGATCATCTTAGATGGCTTTTCCAACCTTAATGATTACGTGATTCTACGGCTTGCTACAGTCACTCTTGTACATGACAAGAAGTGAACCCCGGTTTTCTGCCTACCTGCTGAACTTGATTTAAAGTGTTGAGTTTATCAGTAGATAACACCAGACTATACAACTGGCAAATATTCTGGAATGTTTACCAAGTAAGTACAGGGCCCTAAAAAAGGACCAATAATAGTAACACAAAATGGAATGGGAAATGTCATCTATGCAGAGATCTTTTTTCTTCCCTTATGCTCTCAGCAATTTAAAAAAATATTTCTGCTAACATACTGGTTTGTGTCAAATATAAACTGAAGACATCTGAGGACATGGTCTTTGATGTTTATGCCGCATGGTTATAAAATTAGCCTCAGATCCATTATTCTGAATATAAAAAGATATAAATTTTTAAACCTAAAGTGGAAAGTGCACATCTAATGCTTGGAGCTGTGTTTTATCTAAGAAACATTTTGCATCCTGTTTGTGCCCTAGGAATTGAACTGTATTATTTTCAACAAAATTAACATAGTTTTGATGGGAAAAAATAGACTATATTAAGTTTTTAATGTTGAAATAGATCTCGTACACAACATCAGTATGCAAGGATCTATAGCCAATTTGCATCTATTTTCAGCATACCATTCCAGAAACACTTTTTCAAATGACCCCAACACATATTAATAACAAAGTAATACTTGTTTTTTCATTTAATACCTCTGCATTGAATGGTTCCTGAATGTTCAAAGTAAATGAAACACATTTATTTTCCCATACTTATAACTGTGAATTTCATTGTGCTGCAGTAGGCATTCAAACAAACAAAAAAAAGTTGTTTTTTATGGGCCAGAGGGGAATTTAAAAACAAAAATACCAGGATTTTTGCATGTGAAAATCTATCACATTTCACTACAGAGCTAAAAGCACAACTAAATCTTCTAAAAGTTCCTTCCAGACAGCCACAATTTTGGAATCATCTTGCAAATATGAACAGACACGCCTGCACATCAACAAAAGCGTATTTTCAGCTTTCTGAGCGTATTTTTCCTGCTGCGTGCTGCACTTAGCACTGCACAACTGTCACTCCAAAGGCCTTTCTGCATACTCTCAGCCTAATAACAAGTCTGAATAAAATGAACAGAGTAATATGTCGAAATATTTAAGCACATTTATAGCCTGCTATCAACAACTCACTTCCTTAAGGATGCCTCTTTTGGAGAAAGGCTGTTTCCAGTTCAGTTATATGTTCTAAATGACACTGCATTGTCCCTCTCTCCCTTTTGACAACAGGGGGAAGTGAAGAGTATTCCCCAGCTAACTCTTATGACAAACCTGGGCTAAACTGGGGTGACATGAATATTATTATCACGCATCTCCACTTTGTGTAGTTTAAGAGAGAGGATATCAAAACATAAAGGTAAAAAAAGGGGGTTGAATTGCCTTGACCTAGTCTTTGATGTGTATTTTTTAAATACCTACGTCTGACTTGAGCACTTAGACTCACTTCGCATTCAGAGAGAACTAGGTTAAATGAATCATTACACAAATACGTCTAGTTCTCCTCCTGAGTGATTAACTCAGACAAAAGTATCTGCCTTTGAGATGCCTAAATTGAGTTAGATGAATGTCAGTAAAATATTTAAGAAAGCATTCTGAGGGATCATGAAACCGCCCCCGACTTCCCTGCACTTCCCAAGGCTGAGCACGGATCTGCAGGAACAAGGGAAAGCCAGCAGCAATGGCTCCGTACTGTGGACACTGTCCAGATTTTCTCAGCTCCTACCAAAAAGAAAATCCTTCACATTTGAGATTTGGCCGACGCAACTCTGTTAAGAGGGAAGTGAAATCAGCTAAGCGAACCAATTATGGAAAGGAATCGCTGTGTAATTACTGAAGTAATCTTTTCTCACTTTCCCAGTTAGACACAGTAGAATTACTTCACAACATTTCCCAGGAATTAACACAATTTGTTTCCAAACTGTTTACAGAATATTATTCTCAAGGGATTACTTTAATGAGCAAGGCTATGTCTAACAGGAAAGGGAATACACATATAAGGAAAGCAAGCAAGCTCTTCTATACATGTTGAAGGTACTTGACAGCGCAGCTCTCTAGCAATCAAGCATATGAAAAGATTTAACAGGCATGGCAAGCTGGAGGTCAATGAACACTGGAGAAGGCACTTTTTATTCAGTCAAGTGAAATCATAACAGCGCAATGTAAGAGTAACTTGATTGGGATTCATGTAGTTTTAGTAATTTTTACTGCACAGATGCTTTTCTTTGCTCATTAGATTACTGAATTAGGTACTTCAGCTCTAAAGGACTCTAATGTTCATCCAGGAATTCAGGTGAAATTTATGAATTCACAGGATTCTATTTTGAAAACTTGCCCAGAGCCGCTACAACTAATTGTTAACCGTAGCATCATGCTAAGAACAACACTTTAAAGAACAGGAATTAGAGGCTTTGTCCAGTTACTCTGAAATTATCTACTTTTATTCCGGTATTTGCTGTATCATACTAATTGTACTACGGTGAGGGTGCTGCACACTGTCACCGTTTAACTACTGCAAAATTGCCAATAGAAAGAAAGATAGGAAACTGCTTTAATGAAGTGGCTTTCTGAACAATCTTGGAGGGAAATTCTCTTTCCATATGACTCTTGAGCAGCACCTCTATCTAATACTTCATCTGTATACTTCTGTACTCTCTTACATCTCAGGATCTCACAGCTTTTTGCCAATATTTATTACACTTCACGTCAATCTTGTAGGAAAAATAAACCTTTATCACTCCATGATAAAAAAACAATGGAAATGTTGTCAACTAAGACAACATTATAACAGATTTAAAAATACTCCAGTCAAAAAAGGAAAATCTAGGTTATGTGATGTTAGTATTGTTTACATAAATTCTTTTCTATATAGTTTTATGCTTCTGAGAAATCAGAATTTTTCCAAACCTGATTTTCTATTTGGACTGCCACTATTCTAAATTTAGTTCTTTTGTCCGTATGTCTCAGCTACTAGGCAACATGCTACTACATTCATTTTCTCTGCCAATGCACTCCTATAATATATTCTGGAAAGCCACATATGCCAGGGCCAGAGAGAGAGATTTCTGGCAATACAGAATGTAGTTAAACTCTTAGAACAATAAACCACAAATTATCGTTTTATCTTCCTGCAACAGCAAAACACAGCAATGACAGCACCACCAGGACATGCTCTTGAAAAAGACTCTGTGACCAAAAATGCCATAGTAATACAGTTTAGTCTGATCTGCCATATAATACATGTCACAAACCATCATCAGTAATTCTTGCATCAGGTCTAATAACTTCTGATAACACTAAAACACAACTTCTATTAAATAGTTCATCTTGGTTAAGGTTAATCTAAAAGTAAATAACCCTCATCTTCAAAACATTTTTTTATTAAATTTTTACTGCAATTTTTTGCATTTGCAAATTCCAGCTTTATGGTCCTACTGTATCTTTGCCTGCAAACTAAAGGGCTCTTTTCTACAGTTACCTTTTCTTTAATTATCTTTTCCCAGTGTAGTTACTTACAATCTTGATCAAGTCACCTCTGAACTCTCCTTTATAAAACTAAATAAATTGAGCCCCTTAAGTCAGTCACTGCAAGGTGATTTGCCAGACCAAGAAGCATTCTTGTAATGAGCTCCATACATTCAGTTCTTTCACATGTGTGAGAAAAGGGAAGAAATGGCAAACCATCGGTCTTTCCAAACTCCATTTCTTCTGCCTTTGAATATATGTGAAAGAACTAAAACAAAAATACCCATATAAATTTCTAATAAAATTAACATTTATTATTTCATAGGACAGATAAATGGATTTGGAGACTTCTTGTATGGTATACGTTACAGAAGCAGCACATCAGCCAATACATAAAATTCACGTTATCACAGAAAAATCTATTACCTCTAAAGCAAGTGCCTCTGCCGACAAGATACTCTGAACTTCGCAACTCTCGTGCTTATTTAAGGGCTTTGAAAGCCTCAGTGCAATTACATCTATCTTGTTCCAGTAGCTGTAACATTCTTTCATTTCTGAATGAACTTCCTATTTCTTTATGCATAATTTCCGAAATTATTCAGGAGTTGGATGCAGACACACGATGTAATATTTCAAAATTCCCCATTACATGTTAAAGCAAAGACCAAGAGACTACCAAAAAACATGAGCAAAATTTACAGTACTTAAATGCCCCATGATGTAGAAAGTAAACCATTAACTAACCCACAACCAGTAAATATTTAGACAAGCTTAACTTCAACAAGTGCCTATATGTAAAATAAATTAGAGGCAAAATAATTAGTCAAAATGAAAGGGACACCTGCCAGCTGATCAGAGGACATTTATACACAAGGAGAGTTAAGATTTTCATCTTAGTAAATATTCACTCAGAATACACAGGAAAATTTCAAAATAAATTTTCTTTAAAAACAAGAAGTAAAAAGAAAAACCAAAAGCTGTTAGGCAAAAGTTGGGACTTCTATTTGCCTTCCCCCTCTATTATTTTACAAGAGAATAAGCTTCCTGAGAGTTGCAGACTTCAGCAATAAATATGGCTATTTCT
Organism: Coracias cyanogaster; assembly: GCA_033124195.1. NCBI lineage: Eukaryota > Metazoa > Chordata > Aves > Coraciiformes > Coraciidae > Coracias > Coracias cyanogaster. The sequence continues at coordinate 25,159 of JAVSBS010021911.1, forward strand.
TTTGTTAGCAATTTCTTCTAACACATACTAAAATCAATCAGTAGATAGAAGCAAATACCAATGCTCTTCATGTTTTGCTGCTTGGTAATTTTTGCCATTACTGTTGCTAACACCGACTCAAACAACTCTTGACTCTGAGAAAAAAACCAAAACTACTAAGATGCAAAACACATCTCTGGTTTGGGTGACACAGGATTATTCAGTTACTAGCAGCGTGAATCAATCCCAGTGACAAGAAAAAAAACTACTCAGGTGTGCATCATGGGTTTTTTTTTTCTTCACCCGTCCAGGTGGTATTGATACCAAGATCGGTACAGTTGTTTTAGAGGCTAATTCCTATATAACTAGTCAGAGAGCAATGGATAAACAGAGAGTACTTTCAACCCAGCATGTCTCAGTGCTTCTACTGACCTGCAAACCTCATGTTAATAACAGTCTGCTATCAGCTCATTAAACAATCACGTGGAAATCCAGCCATCTGCATTAAGTGGAGCTATGTGATTCTTGTTAAAGAGGCAGGATGGAACAGTCATTCCAAAAACGTCCAGCTTCAGTCTAAATATTTTTGCTTAAACTGTCTTCTCCCTATTCTTTGTTCTAAATGTTGAACAAACTTCACTGCATAACAAGTAATTGCAGAACAGCTTTAAATACTGTTAAAATTTCCAAAGGAATGGTCTGCGTACTTTAAACTTGAAAACTAATACTGATGGAATACCTTTTGAAATTACTGATCAAAGGAGCTCAAACAGTAGCATGAGTGTATGAATGGTACTTGCCCAATGAGAGGATATACTTTCCAGCCACCTATCTGCTTAACCAGATCATCCAAACTTTCTTTTTAAGGTGCAATAATTGAATAACAAGCATTTAACTGGCTAAACCCCATCAGTATTATAGCAAGTCTGATGATTTCAAAAAGGATCCACCAACCTGGGAAAATTTTTCTCTACTTGCGGAAAGTATTAAGTGCCTCAGCCAACTTCCACCTTTCTTCCCCATTTGTAAAATACACTGTAAATATTTATTCAAGTTTTGGTCAAAAGAAAATAGAACCAAGGTGCAAGGAGAACATCAAGGGATTGCTCACAGCCTCTTTCATGAGCTTGTATACACAGAATCAAAGTAGGAAAATCTAGAATAATAGAATCGTTCAGGTTGGAAAAGATCCTTAAGATCATCAAGTCCACCTGTAAACCTAACAGTGCCACGTTTAAATCATGTCACCAAGCACCACATCTGCACATCTCTTAAATACCTCCAGGGATGGTGACTCCACCACTTCTCCCTGGGCAGCCTGTTCCAGGGCTTTACAACACTTTCAGTGAAGAATTTTTTCCTAATATCCAACCTAAACCTCCCCTGGCACAACTTGAGGCTATTTCTCTCATCCTATCACTTGTTAACTTGGGAGAAGAGACTGACATCCACCTCGCTACAACCTCCTTTCTGTAGAAAGCTGTAGAGGGTGATAGGGTCTCCCTCCTTTCCAATTTGCAAAACGCAACTTGAAGCCTTCCAGGTTACTCTGCTTTCATGACTAATTATTGTAAAAAAGACTTGGCTTCAAGTTATATTGAAAAAAGTAATTTTACACACCCAGAGAAATCTGTATTTTTAAATCAAATTATTTTCTTAGTTTGGACAAAAAAATATCACACTGTCCCTCTGATTTCCTTGGGCTTAACCTTTAGCACCGATTACTTAATCAAAAGAAGTTAGACAATTCTGTGACATTTTGACTAACATCACACAAATATATACTCACACACACTTCCTGTTTAACAGTGCTCATTAAATAATTGAACTTCCATAATAACTTTAGGATTACTGCTATTTAATTAATAATTACATTTCAACACACAACAACATCGTATTTCTTCTGTCAAGGAAATCCTAAGGCTCTTTCATTTAATAGATTATATACAGTCTTAAATGCCATTAATGGAGCTCTCTTTAGTTGCAGAAAAAGAATCACATTTCCACAGGATTAGCAAACTTTAAATTGTATTAAACCACCAAAAGCATTAGTCATGTTCATCTACCTATCTCTTATCCTTTACTAATGTTTTTTGTCATATGACAAAATTCCTAATTCACCATTCATTTCCAAAACAAACATGAATTATACTTTTGTGGGCACATTAAGTCATCATAATATTTACTTTATGAAGGTTGCTTTATTAATAAGCACTTAGCTGTATGCTTGTATGGAGCCAAAATTAAATCATTTCTGCAGCTGTCAATGTGCCACGCAATTCTATAGTACAGATAAATTCATAGTCACTTTGCTGATTGTCAGCACAACTACAATAGACAGTATTATCACTGCTGGCAAACAAATGTCACCGAGTCCTCTGAGAGTCATGCTGTGCCATGACTGCTGCATACAACACATTGGCAAATCGTATTGCCAGAGGGGTTAACTACTACTCCCATGCCTGTCGTTCTATAAAGTATCCTACTAAAGACTGAAGGCCACATAAAAAATGAGATAATTGGCAATTAAAAGTGTTGGGAGATTGTAAGTGGTTCAGTTGTTACTGGGCTTGATCCAAGTCAGAAAGGAATCACTGAAACACTCCCCCGATGATGCAGGCTGTAAATAAAGCTCTTAAAATAAATCCTATTCAAGTATAAGCCTGAAGTTGTGTTCTATATTTTACACATTTAAAACTACTAAGAACAGTGAACTGCTACACTTACCAGTTTTATTTTTAGCACATATCCCTCTGAAATACTTAATTAGGTAATCTAATGTTCCACTTTACTACGACATTTAGCTCTGCAGAGACACCAATAAATGGTACACAAATTAAATGCACAGCAAGGTTAAAGCATTTTATGACACTTCTTCTCAGTTCAAAAGACACAATAAACATCAACCAGGTCACAAAACAATCAAATATTGACATTCCAACAATACATCAGGGCATTTAGGACAACTGGTGATAAAATTAACAGAAACTCTGTCTTTCCCATCTTCCAGTACCTGTTGTAAGCAAACGGCTTATCTGAGATGTCATCAGGGATTCTCCATGAGCACACCTCATGTTTGATGTGTTTTAAATGCTGGTGCTTTCACTTAGAATAAAAGTTACATTCTGAGCAACCTCCCTGGGACCAAACAGCATTTTTTTCCTTTAGCACCAGTTACATTAGGCCTTCCCAAGAAGTCTTTGTTCAAAAATATGCTTCAAGGTCATAGCTTTGGAAAATCTTTTTACTCGAAGAAAGTGGAAAAGTTAGTGTGACCTACTTTACAATAGTTGTATGCTGACACCGCTTTCAAATGAACATCTGATGCATAAGATTAATGACACGGCTGAACAGCTTAATGGGATATGGGAATTATTTACCCTGAACTGAATGGGAAAAAAAAAACCAACCCACCGCACACTCCACAGACGCGTGAAAGAGGTGTGTGTTACTGGGTGAGGGAGGTGAGGCATGCATGAACTAGTGACAAAGCCTGGAACCCTGTTATTCCAAAATATTCATTTGTAGCTTTCCCATCAGTTTTCTCAGGCATAATTCTGCAGAGAACCAGATTTGCCTCCTCCTTAATACTGGTGCATGTCACTCAGATCTCTATGTGGCCCTGTCCAGGTTACTACAGTTCTTTTCCTGAACTGAAGATGAAGACAAAACAGAAGTGTTAGTTTATGGCAAAAACTACACCAAGCTGCTTCAGCTGAAAGACGTCCTTTCATAACAAACCAACGCCTTGATTTTATGGTACTGCTTCTAAAATTACTTCTGTGATTTATGCAGAATGATAATTGCAGCATATTTACACTATCTAGGTGCAGCGCTGACAGCAACATCAGTGTGGCAGCACGAGAGAACTGCTGGTTCAAGAATTTGCCCAGAATCCCAGGCATGCTTTGCTGCTATTGTTGACCTCCATTCTCCTCGACTGCCTTCTTAGTAATTAACCCAATTAAGTGAGTTTAAAGTTAGCTCATGCATGTTTACAAATGCTAATGTTTCTGATGGTGGAATAGGCACCTGCCGTTACGCACCTATGTTGTCCTAAGTTTCAGCGGGATTTAGTTTGTTTTGAATTTTTTTCCCCCAGTTTCCTAAATCAGCAGGATCACCACCTGTAGCTCTCTAGGAGCTGTACATTTCCAGGATAGTAAGCCCTAGGCAATGAATGACTGACTCTGAAATCCATTACTGAATTAGAGAACTAGGTGGGGGAAAAAAAAAAAGCAAACCAAAATGCAAACCCAAGAAACTAAGTGGAATTAAACAATCAAGAGAAACCCTATTTTATCTACAAATATATGCATAAATCTTATGACCAGCATGTGGGCAATGAGCTACACGCTGTTCCAGATGGAAAATAGTCATGATGCTTGATGCAGTATAGGACTGTGCTGAGGAAAGAGATGTGGCCTATAGAGATCAGAAGGCGGACAGTCTTTTTTCCTCATAGATTGAGAGGTGCCATTTTGCCTTTATTACAAACGGGAAGTGTACGCTTGGCCATCAATCTCACCAAATCTAAGCACTAAAAGTAACCTGATCACTATAGTTTTATCTACTTAAATATATTATGCTCCACTCTTTGCACTTAAGCACAGTCTCTTAAATCAACTATCACACTTTTTCCTTACAAAGGACTGTTCCTGAAGCATTCCCTTGTATGCACTGCAGTTCCCCAGGTATTGTAACTCTACCGCTCATCTCAATTTGTCAGCATGACTGTACGAGTGACATGAATTTTGAGTTTGCTGCATGCTTTGATACCACATCATGGCTCTGTAAATCAGTTTGGCAGTGCCACTGAGAATTAAAAAGGTGTATAGGTCAGGAGCTCAAAAAACCTTCCCAAAAAACCCTTCTTCCTCCTGAATCAGAAAGAGTTCTGCTTTTCACAAGGCGATCTGCCTCGGGAGAGATGAATTGCTGACAGAGTCAATACACAGTGAGTCACTACAACTTTCTTCAGCTTCAGACTGAAGCCCCAAAGAGAAATGTGTTTAGAAGGTTGTTGGTACAGATTAATCCACACTCACCGGAGCTCAGGCATTTTGTCTAGAATCAGAGCAACTACAGGTGGCCCAATATATTCTATACGGGTTTAAGCACCAACGAACTCAACTGAATGCCTTCTGTAGAATAACGTAGGACCCAGTCACCAATAAAAGTTTTCCAGAGTAAAAAACTAGAAACACTAATGTATTTTTCAGAGGGATAGGAAAGTAACATCAATAAAGTTAGATTTTTCCAGACCTTCAAATACATGTGTCACTATTCCTAACTCTCTGGCTGATCATAGAATATGTTGGGTTGGAAGGAACCTCTAAAGACCATCTAGTCCAAGCCCCATACAATAAGCAGGGACATCTCTAACTAGGTCAGGTTGCTCAGAGCCCCATCAAGTCTGACCTTGAATGACTGCAGGAATGGGGCCTCAACCACCTCTCTGAGCTACCTGTTCCAGTGCTCAATCATCCTCATATTAAAGAACTTTTTCCTAATGTCTAACCTAAATCTACCCTATTCCACCTTAAAACCAGTACCCTAATACATTCTGATCAATGATGAGGATGATCAATATAATACTCAGCAGTTTTTTAACCCTGGTATGTCCTTCAAGTTGCTCTACATTATTATACCTGTGCCTACACTAGGAAATTAAAGATGCCCTGAGCCATATTACCTGACACAGAGGTCAACCACTATTGACTAGCTCATATCCACACTACCACAATCCTTTACACACCAGAGCCGATCAGCCACAAACTCTCTCCTGGGAAATAGTTAGGGACCACATTAACTCCTGAACTATGCTTATGATTCTTTCTGCATTTCCCAGCAAGAAACCCTTCTAACAGGTTGGCAGGATAGGCAACTGAGTTTCCATGCACAAGATTATTCCCTGTCACTCTTTGATTAGCATAGTACAGATACAATGCAAGAGTCTCAAAGATCAGCTCCAGCATGAGGTATGAAGACTGAATATTATTCCTATACAAACACATACTGGCAAGAACCGGTATTTCAAAAATCATGCAATAAGCAGCTTCTGATTCTAACTGAGCATTGGTAGCACCTGGAGTTTAAATGTCTAGATGTTATTTCTGAAAACTACTTTTTTTTCCATTTAAAAACACACCATTTTCTTTGGTTACTCAGACCTTTGCCTAACCTTATTTGTAATACGTAAATACTAATCTTGCTGTGTTCATCAGAGGAACGGGACACACAAGTTCAGATTCATAACAAGCGTATCTACACAGAACTCAGGATGATCCTCCTGACCTATAAAGGCCATTATAATTTCGACTGTTATCTCCCCAATTTGATCTCCGCATATAGACAGCCACCTTGCCTCAGTACAGTCAACACAGTTAAAAAGTGAGTCGCTCTCGCTAACAGTGCTGAGATTGCATTAAAGCTCTACAGCACCTGGAAAGAAGCAGCATGCAAGTTTCATACAACGAGCATAGAATGGCAATATGAATTCTTAACTCACATGAAAAAAAAAAGCTAACATTGGAACTACTAAGTGCAATGGCTTTACAGATAAAGAACATTATACATCTGGACCCTCTCACCAAAGTCTCTGTGCGCTGTGTACGCTCCATTCTTGTACGTATTGTTTTCAAGGTACAACAGAAGTCATCCTCTGGTTCCCGACTACCTTCTCTGTTGACATTAACTTCCACCCCCAGTCACATCTTTACAAGAGAGTAAATTTTTAATTATGAAATGTCACTTCAAACACAACAGCCCTTTTGATCTCTCCAAGGCAAAAACCAAAAATAGGGATGTTAGAAAGGAGTATCACTAAGAAGTATAACAGGAATCAAGCTATGCTTTTGGTTATGAGCAAAAGAAACATTTTTGAGATAATTCTTGAAGTACTTTCCTCCAGCTTTAATCTGACTTAGGCACCAAACCATGAAGACTCACTACACTCCCACTGAAGAGGAGTGCACAGGCTAGTAAGAGCTGGCATGTCCAATGGAGACATGTCCAATGTGATCTTCAAAGTAAATCCAGACAGGGCTGAAGTAAATCAATCAACCAAAATACAACCCAAAACTCAGATAAGACAAGAACAGAGTAAGATTTTTTTCTGTAATTTTTAGCGCAAGAGTACATTTACATTGCTACTGAACAAAGTGAAAAGCCCTGCATCAGATATTGTTAGAACCTTGTTCTACATAGCAATTAAACAAATTAAAAGTAGGTAACATTTCACAGAATCATAGAATGGTTTGGGTTGGAAGGGACCTTAAAGACAATCTAGTTCCAAACACCCTACCATGAGCAGGGACACCTCCAACTAGACCAGGCTGCTCAAAGCCCCATCCAACCTGGTCTTGAACACGTCCAGTGATGGAGCATGCACAACTTCCCTGGGCAATGGGAAAAACACCCAAAAGATCAGTGTTACGCTGCTAGTGTCATGAAATAACACCATATTTTTTAAAAACATTAAATTTAGTACAACATTTGTTTTTATTAAAGATAACCTTGACTGACTTACTGTCAACTATCTTAACATGGCATTTTTCCCAAACAAGTTTAATTCTCTCTTGGATGGAGGAATATGACATTCCACACAGCACTGTGACTCATCTACCTGACCAGAATAATTTGCCCCCATTTATAACAAGCAGCATATTGAGGCAATTATGATCAATTTAACCATATCTCCTGTCTTACAGCTCCTCTGGAATGTTCTTCTTGAGCAGTCGTTTTTACTAGCAATGTCACAAGGGCAACGAGGGTGAAAAAAGTAGTAATATTCCCTGGATATTGGTCCAGTATTTGAAGCATTGATTATATGAAACTAAACTACAAAATGCACCTTATGCAAAACCAGAAATACAACCTTGCATGCTAAAATCTGGACTAGCCAGCAGAACTGTATGAAGCCAAACCACTTCTTTAAACAGCTGGCTGTTTTGCTGCATTAAAGGTTTGGCCCAAATCTTAGCTAAAATGGAGCTGAAAGCACTAATGGCCCCATGGTTACAGCATCAATGTTTCTCTTGAATGATAAGGCAGAAAAGGGTGCAGAACATTTACATGTAACTGCGATATTAATCTATATAATCACTCAGTTCTCTATTTCCATGGCAACCATTAGAGGAGAGTTTTCACCCTGGAGGAGTTTTTCATTTACAGTACTACTGGAAAACTGCCACTGGAACAGCGTTGGTTATTTGTTGCCCAGAGCACAGGAAATTCAAGGACAGGTATAACAACACTCCAAGAGAGGCTGAGCCCACTGTTGTGCTGGTTCAGCCATCATCATTTTATGCTGCCACCAGTTGCCTGATTACACAGACCAATGCTGAACTCAGCAACGTCCCCTCAGAAGTCTTCTTTTAGACAGTCCTGCCATAAGCTCCTGTGGGTCCAGCTCCTTCACTGCCCACTGTAGTGCCAGCATCTCCCCAACAGAAGCCAGACCCAACAGGAAGCTCCTCCAACTACTTGGCTCCTGGTTAAAAGAAGCCTGGCCTTGCCCACCACCCCAACCACAACCACCTGGGTGAGGGTGGAGCCACAAGTGGGCCAGGTTCTGCCTCTGGAACATGAATCCAGTGGGGAAACCAAAACATTCTGCTAGGTTGTGACTCATTCACAGGTCAACTCCAACTTGGGGTCCGCAACTCGGGCCCCAGCACTTCACCTACTAAGACCAGAGGGGAAAGTCAGGAAGATCCACATAGCCTGGAGTATCTAACCCCACACTTCCTTCCCCCATAAAATCCCACAAGTGGAAACAGGTCTACACAAGTTAGTTTTCTTTCACATGAATGGGACTATCATAATGAAGAGTCAAAGAATTGGAAAAAATGGAAGTGATTCTGTATGAGAAATACCTGGTACCACCTAGCAGGACACAGCCTCCCATCCAGAGCCACTTTGTGTTGGACCCCCAAGAGGAGTGTGCTACTGCATGTGGCCCACACTGGGGGTTCCCAACCATTGTCCTCATGCTGGGGCTGCTCAGGGGAGTCAGGTGCCACCCAACTTGCAGTCTGGGCAGCCAGCCTACAGGCTGAACAGCCCGGAGGGGCAGATGCAACCCTCACAAATAACACTATTCCCTCCACCTGTGGAAATTTTTCCTTCTTCTTTCCTCACATTATTCATCGATACTTTATTAGCTTCATGATTTTTGTATAATAAAAGCCTATCTTGGCAAGCTAATCTACTTGGACTGAAATACACACCAAAAAACTTCCAGTAATTTGGGAGAGAAGACTGAAAGCACATATACCAAAGTCATGTAAGAATTTTAAAAAGATAATGTGCCCCAAAGCTGTATTTATTATACTATGAAATACAGTGGGCCATTGTATTTTGTTTCTGGTTTGGTTTTTTTTTAGTGATCACTACATACAGGAGCTGACAGAAGTAAGACAGCTTATGAAACAAAATTTATAAAGCATAACGCTTACTTGGCACTACTTGGGAATTACTGAAACCACCCGCTATACACACATAGGGTACTTTTAAAACAAAAACCAACAAACAACTCTTTTGGTAAATGCATGGTTTTGGTGCATTTGAAGGATTTGAGACTTACACAAATACTAAAGAACTGCACTTCCAAGATGAAAAACTGTCATTTTATATAAGATTATTCTAAAGTAGACAAGCTGTTCCAAGGAAGTTTCTCAGATGTATGCCCTATGCTTTACTATAGTAAAATGGAAATTCCACTGGCATCTTCCTTAATGACAAACCCCCCAGTGCCCCTTCTCCTGAAACACCTCCTAGATTTCATCCAATCTCTTGAAAGCTTTCCCACAGCCTCTCACAGCACAAATTACCACTGGGGCAAGAGGTAGGTCTGAGCTATCTACTGATGCCTGCCAGCAGATCAAACAAGACAAGTAACTATTCTGTTTTGTTAATCTCAGATTAAACATTTCCCAAAGAAAATATGAAAAAAAAAAAGGTTCATCAGACAGTCTAGAAGAAAGGCTTGGCAGACAGGGCTACTTATGAAAGCCAATTGTGGTACTTACCTATGGCAGTGCAGTATTTAACAAACGAGTGCAGACTCTGCACTCTCCTTTTTGAGGCAGAGCAACACTTTTCATTATGAAACAGAAATCGTAACTGCAAATCATAACTATTCTCAGACTGAAGAGGAAACAAACACATCAGTAACAGGAGCTTTTAACCCATAATCCTATTATTCTATTTAAAAAGCAAACGATATTATTAAGGTACCGTTTTCCACAACATCCAAAACAGCAGGACAGCTCAAAGCAAGGCATGCTATCATGCTGACATGCTCAGTTTCATTAGGAAGCATGTCTATTTCCATCTCTTGCCATTTTTATGTGATAAAAAATACCAAATTTCTGTCCATTAGTGTGCTGTAACCAGTACACTACTACCACACTATGTGACTTCTAGTGACTGATATATCTTAATGCTATGACAAAATAATAATTTTGTAAAAAAACATAAGGTGGTATCTCAGACAGAAAAAACTTACATTATACATGGTAGTGATAGTCAATAAATACCGGCACTACTTATTACGTGTATTCATCTACCAAATAATGCAATCACCAAAAATCCCTTGTCACATAATTCACCTGGTTGAGAAGGTCACCATCTCTGGCAGTTGCATTCACAGCAGTAAAATAAATAAATAAATAAATCAAATGTAAACAACTAAAGAAAAGCAACTACAAGAATACAAACCAGTACTGCTTCCCAATTTCCCTAGACTGATTTAGAACAGATAAAATCATCTGTGTTTCTTTGCTCTCCATGCTGGAGAACAGGATTAGCAGTATGGATAATTCTTTTTCTTTCTTTCTAAGTCTCCAAATTCCTTTTCTTTTTCCCTATTCAAGCTTCTGTTATTGTCTTTTTGATTCTAACATCACTTTGGATGATCAGAGAGAAAATTAGCTGGTCTCACTGTGTGTTTAGCAAATTCTGTCGTTGCTAGGTGACAATGTACTTCAGTGAAAATACATCTATTTGACATGACTGCTACCTACATCAGCAGATGGAAAATGTGAAATCAAAATACTTAAAAGTTCTCAATTATAAAAATTGGAATGATTGAAAATTTAAAATCTTTAATAATATACATTCACCTTTACCTAAAATGAGCAGATGTATGATTAGTATCTTTTGTTCACTTACAAATTTAGTATGCAAAAGCGTATCTGTCAAATACTCTTCTGCTCATCTTTTCCTTATACGTTTCTCTCACCAAACTGAAGTGAAACATTAAACTATTATCATCAGAAAGATGGGAATAATTCATTATTTCTTCCGTCAACTAATCTTTTGAATGTTTCATTTGATAATTTTATTGTACTTCTTGCTAAATCCCACAGGAACCCAAAATCAATGTCTGTAAACAGAATTTAATTTCTTGGCGCTCAGTAGGACAGAAATATATTTCTAGGGAACTGAAATAACATCAAACCTACTGCCTCCCCTTTATTAAAAAACAAAAGTTGAGTAAATTTCCAAATCTTCAATGCAAATACTTAAAATGAATGTAAAATTTCAAGTAAAATACTTTAATAACACTATTATGCATCCATTTTGATTCAATGGGAGACGTTCTGTGTCTCAACTTGTAGACTCCTGGTTGTTCAGATAGGTCACTCAAATTTATTTGTATCAACAAAAACAATTTAAGCATTCCAGGAGACTTTTTTTTGTTTGTTGTAAGAGAGATCTAACTGAGAAGCTGATATGCTAAGGCCTAGATGGGTTGACCTCTAGATGAACCCTGTAATGTTATAATTTGTGATTAATCATTATCAATATGTGGCCTTAAACTAGACAGTAAAATAAGTTCACTCCTTTTGTTGGTGTCTCTGTCCATTCTGTTTACCCCGTCAATTGGCAAAACAGAAGCTAAAGGATGTTTTTGATTAAAAGATGTAGTAAGTGACGGGTTCTTTAAGTGATTTCTAATGTATTCTTCCTAGACTTTACCATGTCGTTGAAAAGGTGATCTCTTAAAAAAGTAAATTCTTCAGAGACAAATAAACAAAAGTCAATACCACATCTACATTAAAAAAAAAGTGTCAAGGGCAAATTCTACTTCCATTTTACTAGAATCACACACAAATTCAAGTTGAAACATCATCATTATCTCTATTCTCATGAAATCCAATCATGCAAATATTTAATCAGGGGCCTGTCAAACTCCACCTCATGACAGTATCAGCATCAGCAAGTGATGCCCTGAGGTTTCAATATGCATTGACTTTTCTATTACTCCATTTAGTGATAAACTCAAAAACAGAACATAAAACATGACCTACTTCTTCAGTCTTACAGTTTTCATTTACTGCCTCTAGTGATAACCAGAGGACTAGTCCCCAGGGGCCATATCAGTGTCTGAATCAGAGAGGGAAAATGAACATAATCCCCAACTCACAACAGTCAAAGCTGAAATTCAGTCCCTGAGAAAAGAACATCCTTGCCATATTGTACAGGACAACCATCTGTCCAAATGTGTCAATAGAGAATGCTCTTGTTTGAACAGCTACCAAGATCTTGAAACGGAACATAAAATTTACTCAAAATTAAACATTATGAGTATTCTAAAACTATGAACCTGTTGTATTACACAAAAAAAAACCCCAACCAACAACCAAAAAACCCAGCATTACTTATTAAACTGAGAAAGATCTTCTTGTCAAACAATGGAATTCAATAGTTCAGTTCCTCCTTTTCATCTATGATAATTATTCAGATTTTGTTCTATTTTTTGACTGTGCTTACACCTCTCAATAGCTTTAAGTACTAAAAAAGGGAAAAATATGTCTAAAATACAGTACATCAACAAAAATAGCATGCTCACAATCCTCCATCTGAACATTTATGGGTGTTACTTCATGTATCATTCATAGCAGAACCAGAAACCCGTATCAAATGGGTTCACAGGAGATAAAACACGGTGCCTGAAAATATAACAAATAGAAGCATTGTCTTTGTGGGATTATATGGTGAGACTGTGCATGTCTGTGAGCTAAACTAAGCTACAGAGGCAGCTGAAAGGAGACAAATGACTGACAAGTAGTTTAAGGGAACTTGCTTTTAAAGATCATTGCGATTTACGCTGTTCAGACAGCAGTTGTGGGTCAGTGTGTTCCTCCCAATTCTCCTGAAAGTGTTTTATTTTTTCCAGCCAAAGACTCAGTTTTCTTTCCAAATTAAATGGTGCCATCAGGTACTTGCATTAAAATATGAAAAAAAAATTCAACCTCAAGGAGGCTGACATTTTGAGAAAAGGTGGTTAACGTGATCAAGTCTCCTCACACTAAAAAAAAATACATTTAGAGCAGAAAAAAAAATAGCCTCTTCCAGGGTGCCACTTAGAAGCTATTCTTTGTCATCTTCCTCTTCTTCTACTGCTTCTTGCTTCTTAAATGAAGTAGTCCGTTGAATAACTGATTACTACAAGTGTTCTAGAAATCCTGTCCTAACCCACCACCACTTAATAAAACCAAGACGTTGTTAAGGTGACTATTTTTACTTTTTAAGTAGAAGACAACTCCGCTCAAAATGAATATATTGCCTCTGTGGAGAGCAACAGACAAAATAATCTGGGATATCATTCATTCCCTTGATCTATTCATATAGTTCAATATCCAAACTAATTTAAAGAGCCATGAAATAGGTATTCAAACCTTTGTTGAAAATGCTTTATTTTTTCCACCCCAAACCTTACTCATTTAAAAATATATTCAATTCTATTCAAAATGAAGATATAATCTAAGTATGTAATTTGAAAACATGACACTGTATCTCTTTAAATTAAATTTCTGCATCTCTATAACAAAAATCACAACAAAAATCTTTAGGATTCATAACTCATATGAAAAGAGTTAGAAGAAAACAAAATAACTACACTAAAATCAGAAATTGCATTATCAGCAACTGAAGCTCAAAAATGCTGAAAAATTACCCAAAAGTGAAATGCTACCAAAACCCCTCTTCCTTCCCTGCTCCCAAATATTCAGCATTATGTTTACACATCAGTCAATGAAGTTTAGGGGAACACAGGTACTATCTACTATCTGACAGACACTACATTTCTCCTTGAGTGTCATTAAGCAATGACAATATAAAAATGGTTGAAATACTTTAAACCTTGGTTTTTGCTCACTCTGTTCTAAATTGATGTTAATTTTAACTATTAAGGAAGCCAAGTACTGTTACATACAAAGTAGTTCTCGCAAAATAAAAGTAGCCATTTTTATTATTATTAATTCCACAGTAACCTAACTTAAGCATTTTTCACATGGTCAATAAAATAATAAACTTAATTTTTACTTACTACAAACTGAAGTATTCAAATATTTACAAACCGAAGTATTCAAATATTTGTATATAACATGCCAATGTTAACAGTGGTGACAAATGTAAATTGTTTAGTTACATTACCATACTCATTCAGAACAAAAATGGAAACAGAAGAAGATAGACATAGATATTAATTTCCTGTGAGAACACAGATTTTAATTAATTTTAATTAAAACTAATTGTCTAATTTACTTGCAGGTTCTTAGAAAATTATCAAGAATCAGAATTATACATACGCTATTTAAAAGTACAGTTTAGTGATTCCTAAACAACCTGAATTAGATTTCTTTATGAATTAATGGATTCACAATTCACCACAGAGCTACAAAGTATGGAATGCCTCTGTAATTACTGAGCTATTCATCACATAAAGTTGACAACCCCATATAGTGAAACCATCAAGTGAACGCTCTACAGCCAATACGCTCGAAGGTACGTATCAGAGCCAAATGAAATGTTCAGGTAATTAAGAGTCTTGAAATGAAATTAAAACATTGCTCTATGTCGCAGTCTATAACTAAAGGATATATGAAATGCTATGCACCCACAGACACCAAAAAGCAGAGAAATAACCTTACCCGACTGACATAATGGTAAATCCAACCAGCTTCATGTCTATTGCCAACACTTACAAGAGACTATTTTTTTTTTGTCAGAAATGAAAAGCATAACCTAAAACCATTTGAGATGCTTTCGGCAGCATCTGAAATGGAATGTATTAGATCAGAAGCAGCATTTTAAAATTCTTCTTCAAATATATTGTTACTTCATTTGCAGCCAAATCAAGAGAGGAAACAGAGAAATGAAATGGCATTTGCTAAGCAATAAACTTAATTTCATCCTTGTTCTACATATCTATCCTTGGAAAGCAATAGGGTACTACATGAGAAAATTCAGAGATCATTTGATGGGATATGGCCATTACAAGTTGACAACACTGCCTAAGAATCTACAGAGGTACCGATAGTGACCTTCAAGTAGTTAAGACAGCAGGTTATAGGGGGACTCTCTTAGGAGAGGGTTCAGATATTGTTCTTGCATGTAGAGGTATCATATACTAAAAGAATTATATGTAGTAAAAGTAGCTGATAGAGCAATATTGAATAGCATTGACAGAAGAGTAATTGTAGTGGTCTTAGATTCCCAGGTCAGATTACAAGATCTGCAGAGGGTGCAATGTACCTTGACGTTATGGTAAACCACTAGATTTAACTTTTTCAGCATCAGCTGGAAAGTCTCACAGTAACACCAGCTTCAAGAGCAGAATTTTGAATTACAAAAGTTCGGTAAAATGGAACAGAAGTTATTAAGGATTGAGAAAGGGGAAAGAGAACCTTGAAATAAAAATTACTACTTCTGCAGAAATAGTTCACCCAGTTCTAATAAATACATTCACCGTTGGAATTGCATAATCATAGACTCACTGAGGTTGGAAAAGACCTCCAAGATCATCAAGTCCAACTATCAACCCATCACTACCATGACCACTAAACCACACCCTGAAGTACCACATCTACACATTTTTTTAACACCTCCAGGGATGGTGACTCTACCACTTCCCTGGGCAGCCTGTTCCAACGTTTGACCACTCTTTCAGTAAATAAGTTGTTCCTAATAGCCAATTTAAACCTCCCCTGGTGCAACCTGAGCCCATTTCCTTTCATCCTATCGCTAGTTACCTGGGAGAAGAGGCCAACACCCACCTCACTACAGCCTCCTTTAGTTTGTAGAGAGCAGTGAGTTCTCCCCTCAGCCTTCTCTTCTCCAGACTAAACAATTCCAGTTCCCTCAGCCACTCCTCACAAGACATGTTCTCCAGACCCCTCATCAGATTCACTGCCCAGCAAAAAAACAAAAAACAGAAACAATTTAAAGATAAATGATATGCCCTATGATAAAAGAAGTTAGAGAAAAATGTCATTAAATGCATTTGACATAACACATTTTTCATTACTATTTTGGTAAATTCAAAATTCAAACTGATTAAAGTTCAATTCCAATGTAAAACTAGAACTGAAAGCCAAGTTGAGAAAAACGTTTCACAGGTCAATGACTTTCTCTCACAGTTTCACGCTGAAGTACCAGTTGTCCAAGAGTTACGTTGTCATAAAAACCCTGTCGCTGGGAGTTTCTGTGAATGGACTCTATAGGTTTGGATGAGTAACAGTCAGCAGAAAACAACAGCCTAGAAAGAGCAAACGTACACAGTGCGCAGAAGTCTACCAAATGCTGACAAGCTCCAGAGATTTGTCATCCTGTTGTATTTTCAAGACAAGAAAGAAGACCCAGAGTCTGCCAAGCATGCGTAAAGCCCTCAGCCCACACCAGCACAAACAAAGGTCTGGCCAACTCAGACCACCTTCAAGGTGGCAGTGGCAGCCGTGTGCCGTCAGAGGCGCCAGGACTGCATGGGCTGCTGAGGAAACAAGGGACCCCAGGAGGGCCTCTGCCTAGAAGCCACTATCACACCAGTGCAGCTCTCCCCTGTGAGCAGACAGCTGGGCTGGTGTCCACCCGGGTGACTGAGTGACTGCGTGTACAGCAGTGTCTGTGTGAGCGTCTGTACCTGTGGGCGTGAGAACAGTGGCAGGGAATAAGCAAATGCAGCATGCAAATAGTTATCTGTTTTTAATTATAGCTTGGTTCTATTCATAATAAAAGCTTAATTAATAAAATGTGTTCTAATAAATGCTCATTGGGATCTGTCTCTCCCTGACTCACTCCCTTGTTCGGGAAAGGACAATTCACAAGCCTGTGGATGTTCTAAATGAGATCAGGACCCAATCTCCTACGCACGCTGCCATGCATTACAATACCTGCAGAACCATGTCTTATTTTCAACATCTGGTTTTGTTCTTCATACAATTTAAGTTGGTTTTGAAAATACACTCAAAGTTATATTTTATTACAATTTTAAGAAGCAAAGGTACTACAAACCCCAACATCTCATCAGCTGAGATCTTGTATCTGATGCATGAAGCATGTTATTGCCCAAAGGTGTGGGGAGGTTCTCTTTCAGATGAGTAAGACTATGATTCTCTGACTCAAAATAATAAGAGTAATACAGGCTTAAGAGGAGGGAATAAAGTGTTGACACCAAAGGTGTATAAAGTTAGAACACAAGACGCATGTCAAGTCAGAGAGCATTACAAAGAGAATCTAGCATTTGCTGAACTATTTTCAAGATGAATCCTTTACAGCCAGTAACATACAAAATTACACTGATTTAAACAAAAGACAGAAGTTGTATTTTGTTAGAAATTCCCAAATGCTTTCAAATAGAAATATTATATACACAGTTATTCACCTGTCCTAAGAATCATACATTTCTTGAAAAAAAAATTCCTTGTACCATGAATTTAAAGGAGCTGAGCTGTTCAATGAGGAAGACACCAAGATAGTCCTATGCTTTCCTTACATGCCTTAATGTTTTTAAATGCACCATTTTCATTTTCCAGTCCTTCATCAGGTTTCTACACCTAATTAATGGACCTTATTATTGCTATTCATACAACATATGTTTGTACAGCAGCCTGACTCTGAGTGACAAAGAAGTGCTGCTTCAACGAAAATTAATCCATAAGCATATTGCTAGCATTATCAATAGCAGTAACTTGCAGAAGAATCTCAGAATATTTTACCCTCTAGTTTGCAAAAAGGGAACTTTTCTTCCTCATTTTCCAGTAAGCGGGAAGAAAAAAGAAAGAGCGAAGAATCCTATTTTCAGCTGCATGGCAGAGGAATGTTACTTTTAATGAAGGGAAAAAAGAAGCCATTCTCTGTATAGCTGCAAAGTGACAATGTGTTTTTTCCCTTGTATAGGATTATCTTTTGCCACTCATTTCACATAGGTACCCTTAAAGTTCTTTCCCAACTGGCACCCGCTTTAACTTTCAAACATTCTTAGAATGGTTTTCAAAGATATTGGTGAGACAGAGCTGTCAATTCTTAGTTCAGCAAAACACAAGCCATTCTGAGCACAAGTACTTCTTCCTCATGCTGCCTACACGTATGCACTCTTTCTCTGAGAAAATTGAGCAATGGCTGATTTTCGCTGGAAAAGAACTTGCCTTAAAAAGACTGTATTGTAGCATAAGAGAAGGAGGCAATTTCCTTACCCAACCTCTATGCCAATTACCAAGCCGTGCAGCTTAAAACTCTCACTCATTGGAAGCTAGCACCTGCCAACTGTCACTAGACCAACAGAGGAAAAAAAGAGACACAGTAATGGCTATGCAGACTTGCAGACAGAATTAACAATTAAAAAAAAAACCAACAGTATTTGCAACTGTCTGTAAAACCATAAGATAATATTTCTAAAAGTCTGCTTTTATATAACATTGAACTAAGAAAATATTTAAACCCAATGCTCTGGATCAGCAATTTAAGAAACTGATTGTCTTGTGTTTGGCTAGGATAGGGGTAATGTTCACAAGATCTCACAGACACTGACCTATAAAGGGTTCCTTCATTGCTTTCAGCCCTCTTCTAAGGCAGCCTTCTAGGTCTGACTGGCTGAAAAACAAGGATACAGATGTTTCTACTGATCTACATGCAATAATGCAAAACTGCAACTAAAAAGCTCACCCTTCTGTGTCCCTATCTTCCTACAAAATGAAATATAAATTAATTTGCAGACTATGATTCTTCCCTCAGAAGTGGTCCAATTACACGCAGTAAGTCACAAATGCATGCAAAAATGTGTGTAGTATGCCAAATAATAAAGATTATTTGGAAACATTTATAATGTAGAAGTATTGGAAGAGCAATAAAATCATTTAAAACTATAACAGCAACAACTGAACTACAAATACTTAGAAAATGGGGTATTTTGTACATGCAAAAGTGAAAAGTTTTAACAAAAGCCTCAGCCCATAGTTTCAGTATATTCAATCATCAAGCAGTTTCTTGACCTTCTTGTCCTGAAGTTCCAGATTTTTTTTCTACCAAAGCGTCACAAATGATTAAAAATAATTATGTGGCTATATTAATTTACATATTTGATTTGATAATATGCTCCTGTACTTAACACAGGAAAATCTGTCCTTATCTGGTATCACAGTCTACTTTTTCTTTCTTTAATTTTTTAGGTATTTTGAGAGACAGCAGGCTTACCATCAAATTACACAGTTCAAACTATTAATTAGGTATCATGTTTCCATATTACATACTGGAATCAGTTGAAACCCACAATCTTGGTCTAGCAAGCCTTCTAAGATGCTGCTGTTCTCAAGCCACCAGTCAATTCACAGCAAACACGTCCACAGACCACGTCAGGACCTCCAACTCTTGGGTGTCTTTCACAAGAACAACGTCTGAAAGATATTTATCTCTAAGCATACAGATAATTTCACGGGTAATTATTTTCTAAATTGGAAGAATCTTGAAGGGTCTATCATGACAACTGCAGGAATGTAAGAACTGGCTGCACTTCTCTTACTTACTGGATCTGTCTTGGATGACTCTCTGGTTTTGAGATACAGTCAGTAAATTTATGCGTCATCCTAATCCAGACTAAAGCAAAATCAGGCTATTTTAAGTCACTGACATGAATTCAAGCTCATGCACACAACTTTAGCCTGAAGCACAGAACAGGCTAGGCAAATTAAGACATGTGTGTTAGCGCTCGTTATCCATTACCATCTCACCCAGCTTCTCATCACTCTCCACCCCTAGAAGTAAGATCCCAAAGGGTTCTCCCCAGGCCATCAAGAGAACTTCCAGTGAGGATGAGAAAACCACCCAGGATGAAAGCTAAGTTTACAAGTTTTAATGGGCCATGAATTCAGAGAGATGCATGTGCACAAACAATCCTAATATACCCAGGAATAGGAAATTTTGCTATTTGCCGGAGTATTAAATAACATTTTAAAATATTACCAAAATGAACACAGTGTCATTTTTTCATGTGTCCTAAACAGATTCCTAGGGAAAGATTCCCAAGATACATATAGGATATGTATAATACATAAATGCACTTCTTATGTAAGTGCTTAGCAACATTCTGGAGGGCCATTTAGAAGGAGCACAAGTCTCCATGTTCTGCAGGGTTATTCCAGACATCTAAATATTGCTATTCTGTATACTACAGTAAACATCTTCAGCCAGAGAATGCTAGCCCAAAAGCTTGTGTCTGGATGGCAAAGGTTAAAGGACTAATGCTAACAGCTAATAAAAAGTCCTTCCTTTCAAATCTGCCCATATTAAACTCTGACAAGTCCTTACTGAATTTTGTGTTCTAACAAAACTTTTACGTAACACACAGTGTCAAGCAAAAAAATTATTGGGAACTTGTATCTAAGGCAATTAATGGGAATGTCTGATTCTCCTGGAACAGACAAGAATTAGCCCCTAGACTCTCTAGAATGATGACCTATGTTTTACTAAGCTGAACTGGAATTAGCCTGCCAGTAAACCAGAATTCCCAAGATGTAGTTTATTAGCTATACAGATAACCATATTTCCCTTTGAATTATTTTGTAGTCTTAGACTATAATGTCTCCAAGTCAAACCGCCAAGTAACTGCTCTTTGGCTGCTTCTACACCTCATTAAATAGCACAGTATCTAGCCAGTACCCACACAATAAATATTTTCCCATTTTATAAAAAGATTCAGTATCTATAAAAAAATATTAATACCTCATTAACCATGAAAATCCTATATCAATCCACCACTTTTTTTTCAAGCTAGTCTGCAAAGAATGTCTGAAAGATGAGTAGTTCTGTAACATAAAATAATGTAGGTACTTTGCTAGTATTAAATAATAACACAACAGTAGATTGTGACCTGTTCTCAGTGGTTTAATATGGTATATTAGAATTTTTTTGACAGGGGCCAAAAAGGCAGAAACATTTTTTCTATACTTCTTTTTCCTTTCTTCTCTTGGTCAGAGCAGCGTCAGCAAATGTATGCATAGATGCAGAAAACCCACAGTACTTGGTGTTTAAAAAAAAGAAAATAAAAAATAAAAAACACACACATAGGTAATAGTGACTATTTGCAGTCTTTATCTAATCACTGACAGTTTAAATACTGTCAGTTAGCAATATTGCCAAGGATAAGATCGGAGGTTGGAACCAGATGATCTTTGAGGTCCCTTCCAACCCAAACTATTCTATGATTCGAAGATCAGCTAACAGATATTCCACAGGCCACAAAAGCTTGCTACATGAATATAAGTAAAACTGAGCTAATACATAAGTATATGGTAATATAGTAAAGTATGGTTCTTTCAGAGTTGTCCTAGTTTAAAAAAAACAAACCTTAAACCTCTGTGCTTCCTTCAAATATGTGCATAGGCAAGGTCTGAATTATATGAAGCTGCTATAATTTCAGATACAAACATCACATTGGAGTGGAGTTAATCACTCCGAAGGAAAAAAAAAGTCTTTATATCTTTTGAACGCTTCGAATAAGATCACATAGAAATGAGACAAAACAGGTTTTATGGTTCAGCCCCATTTAAGACTGGGTCAGCTGGTCTGTGGAGAGCCCACAGAACATACTACAATAAAAGAATGTGAGCGGAAATGGAAACAGCTGTGCTTTATTACAAACCTAGGGCTGTTTGAACTACAAACCTTCCTTTATGCCTTTAAGCTTCTCTAAGACTCTGACATTCTGAACCGCAGATTCAAAACTCCCATTTCAACAACAAAATACTTGGTTTAATCAGATGTATATTTTTCTGTATCCCACCTGTACAGCTAAAAGCAAGATTAACCTTTCTTCTCAGACACTTTCCTCCATGCCCCAAACGCACATTTTGAAATCACACCAGCTAGTCATAAATGAATCGTCAAATTGCTGGTAATGAAAATACAATCAAGACTTTTTCATTCAAAACCCTTTAGTTACCTCAAGTATCCTCAGGTAATAAAACACAGATCACCATCACATGGAAAACAAAAAGCTATTTAATATTTTTAAAACAGTTACCCACTCCATTACCCCCGAGGGAGAGTTTACACTGGTTTTACTCCCAATTCATATCCAGTACAATTTCTCCAAGAAGAAACAGGGAGAAATACTTCAGCTCAAGAAAAATCTCTGAAGAAATGACTCATTTTTTGCACATATTGGCGGAAGGTCCCCAGAAGAACAAAAAGCATCCATTACCAAGTAAGGATACTTTATTTTTCCTGTTAATTTCATTAATACAATGCAAGTACCTCAAAGTACTGTCTACACTGACATTTTAATACTACGGTTAGTAACTTCTAAACTAATTTCTTTAAAATCACCCTACTAAGAAGATCTGCTTCTCCTTCTTTTCAGGTTGAGATAACTTTCTTCTTGAGTCCACTATCTTCAGATAAATAGAAGCTCATTGGTGAAGAAAAAAAAGACCATGCATATAGATATATACAAATATATGTTAATGTAATGGTGACTGGATGAGGCAAGATCAGTGCATCAGATGAGACAGTTATGTACTTTTTCAATTATGCCATTTTTAAATAATTTTAATTAGGTTTTGTTGATGCTTAAAAAAAACAAAACCAAAACAAAACAAAGTATCCATCTGACAAGACCTAATGCAAAACTGAAATGGAAGATGTTTAAACAACAAAATATAACTGAGTTATG
>JAVSBS010021912.1:8157-27407 GCA_033124195.1 Coracias cyanogaster
ATTGGTTTTGTACACCAGCTGATTTTTAACTGATTCCCTGATCTGAAATCAACAGTCTCTTACCTCATGTAATGAAAATCTTGGGTACTTGCCTGCGATTTAATTTGCAAAAGGTTTCCTACATACCCTTCTCTCAGAGCTGTACAACTTACAAATGCATAAATAGCCACCGCAGTAGAGAGTGACGCTTTCGACATACTTATGTCCCATCCTTACTCCAGTGCATAAATTATTGTAAGCTTCTATCCCTGCTTAAGACTTTATTTCTCCTTTTTCATCCTCATGACACATCATACACTTGAAAAGGCTACACTTAGGTCTTGTTTCATGCCTCAAATTCCAGTAATTTTCTAGTAAATATTTTTTTCAGAGCAAGAGAAATTGTAACCTTTAATTTAAAGAATAATTCATATCTACAAGGTATGTTATCAGAATGTAGCTATAAAAAATTGTTATGCGTCCTTAACAAGAAGCTATCAAATTCTGTTGAAAGCTCCCTCCAACATAACTAAGGGTAACAACATAACATTGTTTAGCTAAGGGTTTTAGTAGACACATCTTTCCAAGAAACACTCACATGCTTTCTGTTACCAAGTCCTAACCTATCAGAGAATATCCAGGTATGTTCAACTCATTCTGTAACACCCTCACCCTACTAAATTTAGTGATTTTTTTCTGAGGAGTGGTCTCCTGGCTGCCGTTCAAGGATATAATGAATAGTTCTTAAAACCAAAGTCATTTCTGAATTCACATGGCTCCTGACCCTCTTTCTAGCATTCAAAGAGATATGAGAGAACATGAATTGCATAAATGAAGAAAAGCTTCTCTTCACAGTACTGGAATTGAGCTCATTTGTGTCTTGCACCCCATGAACAGGGTCAGAGATGAAAGCTAAAATACCCACAAAACCTTTAATGGCCATTACAGCAGACTGAGGTGACATACATAGCCTGTAGAACAGCGAAGATAATGTTCTTGTAAAAGAAGCAGGAATGAGCTGCCTTGGGTTTATGTGAATCTGTATTATGTAGAATCCATATAGTGAAATTCTTACAATAAGGAGCAGATACAAAGAGGATTACCAAATTAGTATTAAGGACTGGAAAATTTAATAAGCAACTTGACTAAAAACTCTATTGCCCACATTCTAGGTTCCCTTTTATAAGGATTCTGCATTTATATTGATGTCTGTTCTTTTCAGTAGAGCAGACCAAAAAGGCACAGAAGGAAGGACACAGTAGGAAACTAGTGAAAAGTGTATTTTAAAATTGCCTACTTGGCATCTTACAGTGGTACAGGAGGGAGATGACCTCAGCATTAAAAAAACAGTACTACTACCAAAACACAATCAATGGTAGAATGCAAGAAAAGACAAGACAAGCTAGACAGAGCAGAGAATTTTGAAGCACTGATATTGAAAATATGAATGTGAAACTTCAATTTGACATTCTGGTTAAAGATGGAAGGAGAAATCCAGTGGAGGTCATAACAAAAAAAACTTAAGATTTCCCGCAAACCAATTTTATTTGAGCAATTTTATCTTTTAACGAAATAGATGTAGGGATAACATATGTGTGAACAATCCTAGATAAATAAATAACTGATCATAGCTACATTCTACACATTAAGTCCTCTATTTGCTACAACGTGAGTGGCATGAATGACCATGTTGTTGGCATAAAAAGAGATTAACTATTGAGAATGGAGACAACAGTTCTTCCTTCACAGATAATTACAATTATAATTGTGATTGCAGTATTATAGTCAGGAGTTGTGAGGCTTCTTTTCCCATTTTATTATTAAAGTAGACTACTGAAATGCAGAATGTGATATGGCGATAACAAAGTGAGCAAGTAGTTACATTCGCTGGCTGTTAATGAAACAAACTGCAGTCCTGCGTCACAGAAATGTTAACCCTGGGAACAGGAGGATAGAGGCAACATGCTTTGTTAGAGCAAAGACAAACTGCAGAGGATTCACAAGAGAATCTTTGCCAAGAATTTTAGGTTACATCTACATGATACAAGGCAACACTGTGGAGAGATGTTTGTGCTAATACTAAATGATGTACCACAGTTACAAGGAACAAAATAGGCATATTAGTGGCTACTTTATGTCTGAGTATCAGTGAATTTAAGAAGCAAGGATATATTACTTCAGTGAAGTGTGAAGTTAACACAATGCAAGTGTTTCTGAATTCTGAAGTATTTCATACAGTTCTTCAAAGCACTGTTTGGTGGATATTCTTTATTTGTATTAGGAAAAAAGAAGTCCTCTAAAGAGATATCAAAAGGAAACATGCAAAACAATATTCTGCAAAGGGGAAGATGCACTAGGGGAAAACTATAGTTTTCTAGTACTGGTACAACTGGTACTGTCTAGTGTGGTGTGTTCCCCGAGTCACACAACAGATGAGTAGCTTTTAAGGTTTGTCAGTTCTCTATCAACACTGTAGCTGCATCTAAATTCTGAAATATGGCTCCAGAACACTAGAGAAATATGCCAGAACAGGTCCAGAAGATTAACTGCATCAGACTTTCCTATGACAGTCCGAGCATCCCTTCTCCATTTTGACACTCAAACAGCTTCCATCATTACAATACCTGAGCATTCACAAATGTGAATAAATTTAACTTTATGACACATTAAAAAAATGCATCAGAGTTGAGTATGGCTGATATCAGAACAAACATTCCGTTACCATGTGCATAAAGAAATAGAAATATTTAACAATAGCTAATGATACTAACTTAAGATTCAGGAACCAAGGATGTTAAATCCTGGAGTTGTAGGGCATGAGCCACTAGTTGTAGTAACATCTTAATAGGATTATGAGAGTGACAGCCGAATGACACCTGATTCTACTGATTTAGCAAGCTGCATTGGTTGATATCCAAAATTTTTCCATCAAATGGCAGCAAAATGGTTTTGTGGTTAAACTGGGAAGTCACTGACTGTAAACTTTTCACAGGAAAGATCCACTAACATAATCAGAGCTGGAAATCACTAATGGAACTTTTGGTTATGAAGCAGTATTTTAACATTTACAGCAAAGCATGGCTGAAATGCAGGCGAGGTTTAGGATAGGAGAGTTTGTATATGGATGCCAAGTATTCCTGATTCAATATAAAAGGACTTCCTACGGATGAGGCATTTTTTCTGAGCTGGATTCTTAATATAAGTCTCCTCTAAATAAGAAAAATTAACCTTCTTTAAGCATCACTTTAACTACAAAAAGGAATTAGAAGCTAATATTCACCCAAAGGACATAGCTTAATTACCTTAAGATGAACTGTTTAAAATAACCTGAAGAATATGTAGGGCATGTTATTTCAAGTATCTCTTAGAGTTAATTTCTCTGCATGACAACTTGGCTTAATTACTTAGCTTTAGCTTCAGATCTGCAAAAAAACCCCTCTGTTAATTTTAAACATGTATCAACTTTTGCAGTCCCAGAAATGGATAAAATCTGGGATTGTGTTGCTATCAGAAACAGCATTCCCTCTCTCTTTCTGGAGTTCCTAAATCAGCTTGGGCGACACGCTGATCAGTGGCTAATTCTATACTCAGACTTGTCAAAGTTTATTTTTTTTTTCAAAGTCTACTTCATTTGAGCTACTGGCTGTACAGGGAGCAGGGCAGATATCAAAAAGCTGGTGTTTATTTAAATCATCATACTTCAAAAGTCAGGAAAGAGCATAGTGTCGTACCAATGCCATTCACTTCAGCAAAGAACTTCCATACTGAAGGTTCCTCTGCATGCTCGCATGTACACAGATGGCAAGTTTCCAAGCTTGGTCATTCTCTGGCAGACATTATTATTTCTGACACGCTTAATTTGTTGACATAAATTGTATTATCAGAGCTGAAAATATTTTGAAGCTTGGAAAGTATATATGGTACACATGCTTCCACATATGCACAAATTACTCATCTATCTTTACTATATGAAATATTCATAGATCTACAGTTTGACTAATTCCTACATAAATGTCATTTACATACCTTCTTTTGTATCTTCTTCAAAATATCTCACAAAGCAGTAACACATAAATAGTGTTAAGATACAGTGTAAAATCTAGCAGTGACGAGAGCATGCATAAACTCTCTCTAGTTCACCAGTTCCACAGGAAACAGTTCCAGGTTCTTTCTCATACCCCAGTTTTTCTGTAAAAGAGCTATCAAACAGATAAGCCTTCAAGTTACCTTTCATTGCTTTGAATCATCAAAAGAAGGAAAGATATAATAACTATTTCCCATCTCACATCTCATTTTCCCTGTATAGAGGATATATAATATAATCCCTGTATATAAGGATATATAATAACGGAACCAGATAAATATTTAGGAACCATGCAGCAAAGCAGAAGACTCCTGAATCTCTAACAAACACTGATCTCAAGATTTCCACAAATAGCTGCCTACATTCCTTGCTTGATTTGAAAGGCTCCTAAAGCATTGAAGTTTTGCTCCAGCTGACATTCAAAGCTATCTGGGTTCCTCTTCACACTCTGACTTGGTCATGCCTAAGAAACCAGAAGTACCCTGAAAACCTAGTATAGTAGTCATGTTGAAAGCACATCTAACATGTTCCAACAAGACTGTGCCCTTGACTGCTGTATGTTTAAAACTACTAAGAGGCATTTGAAAGTATATTGGTGGCATTAGGCCAATCTATGGGAAATCTCAGTTCAGTACCCTCCACAAAACAAAGCAAGTTCAAACCCACACCTATGACTTCTGGGGAGAAAGGCTATGTTCAGATACAGATGAGGCTACGTTCAAGTGAAACCATTCCTGCCAAGTCTGTATCACTTCACAGCCAAAAATGCAAGGTCCAAGGCATCAGATGGCATGTAACAGAGATCCTGAGCCTGCAGCGGAGAAGTGAGAGCACATGGGGGAGGTGGTGGCTAACAGTCTCTATTCTAAGCATTACTTCAGGGGAGTGGGTGTGGATTTTTTTAAAAATTTTCTTTTTAAGGATTTTGAATGCAAAACTGCAAAGATGAGAGCAAGTACCACCACCATAAAAACAAGAGCTCTTCCAAACCAGACGCATGTTCCCCCATGAGGAGAATATTCTTGGAGCTGGATTCTGGTTTGGGAGAACTGCCTGGCAGTGGCTGCCATCAGGACCTGGGAGCAACGTGGAGGTTCAGATCTTGCCTTTGCGTAACATTTTGCTATCAATATGATCTGAATCGACCTTGAGAGTGGCTAAAAGGGCTGTGGGACCCACATTTCTCTGGGAAGGAGCCCAGAGCTAGAGAAGAAACAGGTATCTAAAAGTCCTTTGAAACCAGCATTCACAGTTAAATAAATAAATAGCAGAAACCAAACCTCAGGTTGGACAGCTTTATGATAGCAGAGAAACTTTAGCAATGGATTATAACTGGTATCTTCATCAATATATTGGTAAGTCATAGCCTGTAGATAAAGTTAATGTCAGTGTGCAATGCTATAGCAAAACTCCTTTTTTAACCAAATCAAGAGAAAAAATTATATAACACAGTTCCATGGGGAATTTTTCTGTGACAGTTGACACCCATTAGGCGTGTTTGACGCTAATGAGGGCAGACAGCTATATAAGCTATTTCCCTCACCCACAACTATTTACCTTCTAAATTTGTGCTCAAAATCCATTCCCAGCTTCAGCTGCATTTTCTGGGTTCTTGCTACTTCTCTGACTAATCTGAATGTCATTTTAATGTTTTGCATAGGCATGGTAAATTCCCTAAAATGACAAGTGAGATATCAGTGAAATCAGCATTTTATGCCATAGGATGCTGTCCCATTATGGCTGTTGAAACAGCCTTCTTTTAATGTTTAGCATTTTTGTCTCACTAAAGGCAGTCTTTTTTTTTTTTTAAAACACACACAGACTTATTAATGTAACACG
Source organism: Coracias cyanogaster (assembly GCA_033124195.1). Taxonomy (NCBI): domain Eukaryota; kingdom Metazoa; phylum Chordata; class Aves; order Coraciiformes; family Coraciidae; genus Coracias; species Coracias cyanogaster. The sequence goes on from JAVSBS010021912.1 coordinate 14,060, forward strand.
GTTGACACTGAAGCACTATGTTTACACAGAATTATTATAAATAAGGCAGACTGGGCCTCATCCTGTCTCCAGTAAGAGAAACTTCCACTGCTACAATGATGAGCTCTGTAAATTTTTTTTTCCTGTCTAGACTAATGGATATGTTCTACAAAGAACAGCTCAGCTCGTTGAGAACAGCTTTAATAACTGTGACTGAAAGATTTTTGTAACCCAATGAGCTGTAGTCATTGTAATCCAATGACTACACCAATATCTACCCCAAATTGCAGTCCAGATAAAATGGAGATTTAGAGACCCTTTTCAAAACAACCAATAGTTGGGTGACGGGTATCACTGGGGTGGGAAGAGCAGAGATTTAAAATACATCTGAACATGACAGAACAGAGACTTGAAGTTTAATTGCCTTTTCCTTTCTACCCAACTTCTCCTCTACCATACTATCTTCCTACAATTAGTTTTGGTTTGATACAAATTTTCTGAAATACAGATTATCTGGAGATACAAATCCTGCATATTGCCTTGCCCTCCTCATCTCTGGTAATTTTTTCTTCTGATAAAAACATAACAGCAATAACCATAGCATGGTCAAAATTTTTACTGAATATGTCTGATTGCTACCAATGGCTTTATTTTTTAAAAATAAGTAGCCATATTTTTTTCTTGCATATTCCTAACTGAATTAGCACTAAAAAAAGGACAACTCTGGTATTTTTCGCTGTGTGGGCACCATCTACTATCCTCTGAATTCTCATTCCTCTCTCTCCAGAATATAGCTTGTCCCTATGACTGAGAACAACTTTACTGAGTCAGCTGAGTGGGAAAAACCCCCACATTTTTTGTAGGCAAAGAGGCCACTTGGGAGATTTTGTTTATGACTTGGAGTTAAGGACATTACGATACAAGTGTTACAACGGTTTGTTCGTTATAGCCAACCATGCTGTATTGTCACGTTCTCTGAACTTCCTTGCAGTAGGATGAACTACATCTGATGTGATGCAAATGAAAAATGTTCCTAGTTAGAATTATTTTACATTGTAGTAACTTATTCAAAGGTCAGTGAATGTGATTTCCTTGAGCTTCATCCCAAAGTTCTTAAGGGTTAGGTAGTTCATAGCAGCAGGTCTGATAATGATGAAGCATCAATAGAATGCCCAAAAGAGAAATGTTACCTTGAATTTAATAAAACAATAGAACAGTTTTCAGTTGAATTTTGCAGCTGATTCTTAAGGAACTCTTTTAATAGTAATCTTCTTTAACAGCAAGTTCTCACCAGACAATAAAGATGTGCTTGACTTGACCTTCAGCTAACACAGAACAGTTTTCTCCTGAAACACGCTTTATCTAGGCTGGGGTGCCAGGGGTGGAGGTAGGGAGAAAGATTAACTTTTTATTATTTATAACTCACAGCACATTTTTTCAGAGCAAGCTAGCTATCTCTCAGGACAGCAACCATATTAAAAGCATTAAAGTACATTAGTGTAACACAGGGATTAGTATTTTTCTCTTTCTTTGCCTTATTTTTTCATTACTACATAATTTAAAAACCTTATAAATCAGTGTTAGAAACTGAAATGATACCACACTGTATCTTTAGGAGTACTGTAGCCAAAATAACAAAGTACCTAAATTGCTCTCATTGGTGAATCACATGAACCACCTAAGTATTTTTAATTTCACAGTAAGCACTCTCTAGAAGTTTGCATACACAAACTCTTTTATTTCAGAAGTTCTCTACCCATGACCGCACCTCAGTCACAGCCTTGGCTTATTGGCCATGGTTGTGTATATGTACCAATTGTCATGTCAGCACCTGAGACCAAATATGATAGTGTTCTAATTTATTCACCTAAATAATTGCTAGATGGCAACAAGGACATGGGAATGGATTAAATGTGTTCAGAACCGAAGTTCTCTGCTAAACATTAGAGTACCTGCAGATCATCTAGGCAGATGCTCTGCCTTTCTAGTTCAATCGAACAAACATCTTCCCCCTTGTAATTTGTGGCTTAGTCCTTGTCCAGATAATACATATTGTTCTAAGATTTTTTAAAAGTTACAAATTAAATAAATGCCAGCATATGCATCTATTGACACACTCCATGTCCAATATTGTTATATCTATTGTCTTGATACCTTCTGAAATTGAATTGGACTTAAAGACAGGTTTTGATTTGTGAGACCTACTGAGCGATTGTTCAAAAGAATTTTAAACACAGACTGCGTGTTCATGAAAATATAGATACAGAAATACAGATATTTACTTCTATCTCTTAATTATAATTGTTTCCAGATCTGTTCAATTTGAACAACAGTCCAAATTCTTGGATATTCCAACTTCATTATTCCAAAGAAGTTTTTCAGAAAGGACAGTTATATCTTCCTGTTTCTTAGAAGTACTATAGGTGGGGTTCTCACTTCTTTCCTTGAAAACAGAAACCAGGATCAGACTCTGAGAGCAGGGCTACCATGCACAGACCAAAAACTTAAGGCATACAGGCATACACAGCAGCAAAGTACAAGCTATGTACTGTATAAAATTATAAAAGATCAAGAGAAAAAAAAAGGTGAAGGGGAAGAATTATACCTATGCAAGCTAACCAATAGGATCTGAAATAAGGAACATGTTTTTTAGTTCTGTTAACTTAACCAAAATATGTTAAAAATAGTATGGAGTAACTGCTGGAGCAGGAGAATTAATATTCTTTGGGAATTTGGATTTTTATTTTCTTGCTCACACAGTGTCCAACTGTAGACTGTAATTGCAGTCTGCTCAGTAATAGGCTGAGGGTACTGGGATTGTTCAGCCTGGAGAAGGGAGGACTCCAGGGGGACCTTATAACTGCCTTCCAATATCTGAAGGGAACCTACAGGAAGGCTGGAGAGGGACTTTTCACGAGAGTGTCCATCAACAGGACAAGGGGAAATGGTTATAAATTGAAGGAGAGTAGGTTTAGACTAGATCTTAGGAAGAAGTTCTTCAGTACGAGGGTGGTGAGACTCTGGAATAGATTGCCCGGAGAGGTTGTGGATGCCCCCTCCCTGGAGGTGTTCAACGCCAGGCTGGATGAGGCCTCGAGCAACCTAGTCTAGTTGAGAGGCATCCCTGTCCATGGCAGGGAGGTTGGATTAGATCGTCTGCAGGGTCCCTTCCAACCTAAGCCATTCTATGATTCTATAATTCTATGCTTATTTGGAGACAAGGAGACAGAAATACACATCTTGAAGTAGAGATGAGCTCTGCTTCTGCATTGAGATGCAAGAATTTTATATAATGAATTCATAAACCTCTACATTAATTATGTTTCACTATCTTTTAGGGCTCCTTATGTGGATGAATAAAATCATTCCATACGAGAAAATAGATTACTTTGATAAACTGATAGCTTTGCTGAATAAGAATGAATGTTTTAATAAATGTTTGGGCAAGTTTTCCATTTGATTAATTTTGCAGTGAGAAATGGGCAGAAGAGATGTGCATAAAACAAACGGGCCATTTAGCGTAATGTAAGAATGTAGCCATCCACTATTCAAGAGTGGTTAGATGAGAGCAATTAAATGAACTGACTTAAATGTTAGCTATATGGACCATTTATGAAGGCAAGATCTCTGACCACCCTGGACACTGAGTGCCCAAGTGAGCTGCTGAAGTGGTTGCAGCAGAAGAGTGGTGTCATCAGCACTGAATGATATTCCTTCCACCAGGCTGGAACAGATACTACTGGGAAGGTTTCCTGTTGTTTATCTTTGCAGGAGGAATGTATTTTCCCTTGTTAAATTACAGCTGGGGACATTATCTCAAAGCTGTTGTGTAGCCATTGCTAAGTAGTCCTCATTAACAAGTTTTGTAGTTAAAAGAACAGAGCAGTTACAAAGCTCTGATATCAGATAAGAAAGAAAAGTGCCCTGGGAGAGACTTCTTTTTTCCCAAATGATTTGGCAGTTTATATGAAATTTGTTTGTTGAAGTCTCCCATTTGACTGTCAAGGCCATGTGTTTTTGTTCAAGGAGATGATAAGCAAAGTCTGATGTATGATTTTGATGCTTTTACAGAACGGACAGTCTGTCTTTCCCTGATTTTCCGTTTCTTGAGTATAGTTCCTCCGGCAACAGAACAATGAATACAAAATCCCTTGTACAGTCTTCCTGGCAGCAAGGAATAAATGAGGTACTAATGCTTTGGCTCTTGAAGGATTATGAATTAACACACATGAATAACTGAATCGTACTTCAGTAGAAAGGGAAAATATCACAGCAGATGATTCAGTTAATGTGGCCCAAATTCTCTTACCCCATATTATTTATAAAAAGTTTAACCCTGTTGAACTTTTTGTGAGTTTAACCAGACTAGATTCAGCCAGGACAGTAGACTTCCAATTCTTCCAGTTTCTAGCTGCTCTTCCGTAGGACCCACTCAGAAGCAGTGGTCCAGAGGGGAGGAGTTATTAAAGTCTAAAATCTACTGCACCTTTTGGATCCTTTTGCAATGAGAGAAGGAGAGAAATAGCAAGCTGAACAGACTTGCATCAAAGTTAATAGTAACCAGAAGGACAGACCCTTTGAGTAGGACCTATGGCCATGTTCTGACAGAAACCTACAGGCAACTCCTGAGAGATGCATGAAACAGAATGAGCAACAGTAGAACAATCCATTATTTTCATTTATCTTGAAGAACCTACTGCTATTTTTCAGTCAGTTTTAATACTATCACACCATTTATTTTATATTTAAAATCTGAAGTGAGGGATTGCTAGTGCTCTGACTTTTCCCATCTCAGCAAAAAAGGGATGTTTACTTTCATCCTCTCATAATATGGCAATGCAAGGCATCTGTGTACACTTAAAGGACAGTGTACCTTTTCATAAATAAAGACAGAAAAAGGACTTCCTCATGTAAAATTTTTGCCACTGTGACTATTAAAGAACTATCTAGTTCTGCCTGTTTACTGGTTAGCAAAACTGAAAGTAGGACTTTCCATTAAATAATGACAGCAGGAGTTCAAATGTCATTATCATATAGTTTTAGATCAGCTCTAATATCTGCCGTATTGATTCCCACTGACTAAAATGAATGTTACTTATATCCAGGGCAAATTCTATGACAAATCAGACATGGCTTTTAGAACTTCTTTCCAAGGGAAGATTTTTCTTGTAAGGTTTTATGTTTGTTAGATCATCAGATATTTTACAAACAAAACAAAACCAAACAAAACTCAGGACCCATAATTTTTCAACTGGAAAATGCTAAGAAATCAAACCAGCCAAGAAATTGTAAGAAAACATTTCAGACATAAGGGCAACCAGAAGGCAGAAATCATCAGTAGTTCATATATTTTACATAAAGTAGAGGATCATAAGTCAGACTAACAAACTATAAATTAAAAAGACACATTAACATGAGAGACTGTGGGCAGTAGAACTTAGGCTCTAGGAGTCAGTTTTTTGCTAAAATAGGGTTTGATGTGAGCTTGTGGGATATGCTTTAGCAGTTGTTTTAACCACAGGTCAGTTTTCTTATGGGGAAATGGAAATAATGTTTGCTTTCTTCACAGAAGTATGGTGCATCTTTATATATAAAAAAATATATATAGGCACTTGAGAGTAAAGTGTACACAGAAAGAGAAACGTGCATGAGTTGTATCCAGCTCATCTAACTTAGGCAACAAACTTGTGGCTAAATTTTGGACAACTTTTAGGTGACAATATTCCCTGTACAGTAACTGGAGATAACTATGTTTTTGAAGGCTCCTTGGATGGACATCTTCCTTGCTTAACTTTATATGTCTACATTAGCTGGAAGAATTTTCTTCTGAAAGCCCTCTGAGGTATCTCCTTTATTTCATGGACAACTTAGACACTGACGGAATAGGTTTTTTTAGGTGCTAAAAATGTGGCACAATTTCAAGGTTTCCTGGTTGTGCAGGATGGATCCTTCCTAGTGTTTTCACACTTAAAAAGAGAACTGCTAAGTCTTTGAATATTTTTCTGTGAGTTGGGTTGATCACAGCAGAAAAAAAGACAAGCAATAACACCAGGGGTATTTTTTTCTGTGTTCAAAGACCTGAAGTGAAAACTTCTAATTTCAATATTCAAAGAAAAGCTTGAAAAAAGAGGAGTCTATTTTATTTGATCATTGAACTCTTCATTTCATAGGTGGCTGCTGCAATAAGCAAACTCTCCCTATAATTGTGGTAGTGCACAGTCACTTCTCTCTCAAGCTGGTTGGCTCATTTAAGATGGAAGTCAAAGCACGCTGCCTGTTTTAGCATTTAATCCCAATAGTTTAGAGCAACCACAGTTTTATAAGCATATAATTCATCTCAGTTCCCTATGAAAGTTTTAAGGATTTTCATGGTCATTCCAGTTTTAAAAGACGAACTTTTCAGGCCAGCAGAAGCTTATGTGAACACCCCTTTGTACATCTCTTGATATTTTCAACCTCTCAGATTAGATACTTTCTGCTGTGTTGCTTGTTGTAGAGGTCAATGCCATCAAACTTCTCACTTAGCCCTCTATTTAGAGGTCTATGTTGGCCAGTCTGGCTTTCAGTAGTGACGCAACTTTATTATAATAACAATGCATTTTAATTTATGGGCATCCATGCCTGAAGGATACTGGGCGTCTTAACAAAAACAGCTGAAAACTAGATTATAATAAACAAAGGCAAACGACCTGTAAAAAGAGAGCTTGGAAACCAAGAGCTTAAAATCCCTGCACAACAAAACAGGAAAGGAAATGAGAAAGTCAGAATCCCAGCCTACAAATGTGTTCTGGCATCTGTGGGCAACAGCGCGTTCCTGAGGCGAGGGAGGAGACCATCTCTTTTGACCTTCCAAGTGGAATGGACAATGACCAACACCATCAGCCTGAATTGCTGAGAAAGGACATAGAACTGCTGGAAGTGGCTTCCTCTTACCTCAGAACAAGGAACTTCATGGGAAAAGCCACGCTATTCTTGAAGTTATTTGTCTCTCTTCACTTCCCTGGAAAGGTTCACTGAAAAAGTGTCTTCCCCTCTGGGTTTCCTTCCGTTTGTTCAAAGAGATGGCACATGATCTCTCACATGGCTGTGATAGTCCTAGCTTTAAGCATGTAAGCTTCAATTGGCTAATTTTGGAGAATAACTAACTTTACTATATACGCATACATATAACTAACTACACTACACATATATAACTAACTACACTATATGTACACTAACTACATCAGAATGCAAAGTTTTAATAGTCTTAACCAAAATACAGAAGATATGTTAACTTAGCTTTATTTTTGTCTCTTCAGCAGCCTTTTTCATCAATCTTATTATTTCTGTGCCTCGAGTGTTTGATCTGGCCTGATGGAAAATACCATAGACATGGTAAATCTCTTGTTTGCTTACCTCTGCCTGCAGCAAATCCTAGTCTCAGGATGGATATCTGCCTTGTGGCACATTAACCACTTCTGGTCTGCCAGGGTCCCCTCCAGCACCTTTTGGGGTATGTTGCTTTTCCTCCATCTATTCAAATTTGAACAAAGCCCTTGACTGGAGCTTTTGTCCCTGCTTTGGAGGAGCTAATAGCAATTAAGAAAAAAGTCCGCTGAAACAACTTTTAAAAATGGGGCTTTTGGTTTTTCAGCCTGTAATTACAGCATCAGTTCCCTCTTATGCTTCTCAATTACAGAGAAGCAAGCTGCTCTGTTTTCTGATGTTTTATTATTTTAAATTATCCAGTGGCTTTGTGGGAAAAGAGTAACTGAATATTTTTGGTGGTGTTACATAGGCGACGCCTTCCCCATTAGCTCTTGTGATTCTTCCTCACACCCTCAGGTTCAGTTCAGGGGGAATGGAAATTAATTTGCTTCAAGAAAAATAGTAATAAACACTGTCCCCTTTTTGTGGTTTAGTCAGCTTGAAACAAACTCTTAAAATGTGCACATCATTTTTAACAGAGGCTTTGTGTTAACCAGGATTAAGCAGGCGCTATTCTTCCTTCAAAACATAACTTTTCTGGGTAGTTTTGCAGCATGATTGGTATGGGCCTTGGCGCAAGGAATGAAAATGGGGCCCTAGGGCCAGCCAGCCACAAATGTCACCCCGCCTACCCCTACCAGCTCGTCCCAGCTTGGCACCCACACACCCCTGCACACAGGCCTTGCTCCAGCTGCGTCACTCATGCAGACGCTGCCGACTCTGCTGGATCCAGCTGTAGCCTGAAGCGACACATTGGGATGTTTTTAGAGGTTATAGGGAGCACTGATACATCTTTCAACAAAGGTCGACTATGTTTCAACTTTCCCTGCAGCTCCTGCCTTCTGCTATTATTTTCCCTGCATCTCTCCAGTTTGAGAGTGTCTGTCTTTCAAGTTTTCCTCTTTGCATTAAGGACGTGGATTTCAGCTGACTGCCCATGACAGACTGTCTCACAGTTTGCACCAACACTCTGCCCTCCAAGTTGATGCACCACCACAGAAGGGCTAGGTAATGAAAGTTGGGTTGGCAATGAGACACTGAAAAAAATTCACAGTCCCTTTGTGTTTAAATATTTAATCACTGCATCCAGAAAATGTCCCACCTGCCTATCTGCACACTGCTAGTAAAGCACATGACAAATTCCCGTAGTGTCCATCCCATGGGTTCACCAGACTGGGTGAACTAGACTAGACTGTTTCAGTTGGAAGGGACCTATAACAATCATACAGTTCAACTGCCTGACAAATTCAAGGCTGCCCAAGTTAAAGCATGTTATTAAGGACATTGTCCAAATGCCTCATAAACACTGACAGGCTTAGGGCAATGACCACCTCTCTAGGAAGCCTGTTCTAGTGTTTGACCACCCTCTCGGTAAATAAATGCTTCCTAATGTCGAGTCTAAACCTCCTCTGGTGCACTTTGAACCATTCCCATATATTCTATCACCAGATAGAGATCAGCACCTCACTCTCCACTTCCCCTTCTTGGGAAGCTGTGAAGAGCAGTGATGTTGCTCCTCAGCCTCCTTTTCTGCAAACTAGACAAGCTCAAAGTCTTTGGCCACTTCTCACACGACATTCCTTCCAGCCCTGTCACCAGCTTTGTTGCCCTCCTCTGGACACGTTCAAGCACCCTTGCATCCTTCTTAGACTGTGGGTCCAGAACAGCACACAGTATTCCAGGTGAGGCCACACCAACACTGGGTACTGTGGGATAATCACCTCTTTTGACTGTCTGGTTACGCTGTGTTTGATGCACCCTAGAATGTGGTTTGCTGTCTTGGCTACAGGGCTGACTTGTATTGAGTCTGCTGCCAGCCAGCAGCCCCAGATCCATTTCTTCAGGGCTGCTCTCCAGCCACTCTTCTCCCAGTCTGTACTTGTGTCTGGTGTTACTCTCTCCTATGTGCAGAATCCAACATTGGACCTGTTAAATTTCATTCAGTTAGTCATAACTTAATGCTCCAATCTAGATCCCTCTTGAAGGCATCCTGTCCCTCAAAAGAGACAACAGCACCTCCCAGCTTGGTATCATCAGCAAACTGGCTAATGGTGCATTCAACTGGGCATAGAACTCTCCATTAAACACAAACATGTTCAAATATGTGCTTGTGCTATCTGCCCATCTTATTGAACCACTATTCTCTGTCATGCACTTCCTAATTATTAAAGCCAGTTCTCTAAGCCTTTGTAATGAACCAGTCGTATATGATGTTGCACTCAGGGGCACATAGCCATGAAATTGTGCCTATTTGTGATTTTTTTGCCAGCATGGGAAATAAGCAACATAGACTTGTCAAGTAAAGAATTGTCTCAATTTACTGCTTGGTTCAAAAAAAACATTAGGCATTTCAGAGATTCTAATTTTTAAAGAATTTCCACAATAACTCATGGATTAATATTTTTTTATGGATCTGTAACTGTTTTGATTTGTTTCTGCTGGTTTTTACCCAAGCTGTTCTGTTGTACCTGGAAGGTGATCCAGCCAGACCACTGACTTTAATATGGTCTAGGATTGTCTTTGGACCCCAGACTTTCCAGATGGCAAAAATGATCACTTTCCACCACTTTCAGATTTTAATTTTGTTGGGATCTAACACAGATTTAAATTTACAGAAATTACTAACTCACTGAGTTACAGTCAAGCCTCCTTATTCTGTTAATTTTCTTTTAATTTTAAATTTACTTTAGTTTATTGTACTTAGTTTACAATATTATGTGTAGATATAGAGACACATGCTCAAAGTCCTGCTTCCTTCCAGAACTAACTTAATATTGTTTTGTGTCAGCCTTATAGAAACAACACTGGATGAAAACTAATCCAATTGTTGTTACACACAGGTCAGGAAAATCTCATAGGCTGTGGAATTCCATTTTTTCTAGGACTATTAGGATGGTATTATGAATTACATTGCACTGTGTTGAATCCTATATTATTTGTAATGTGCTTTTGATTGCCTTTGTATAACTAGATATGTGGTTGGGCTAGTTTCATATATTTTGTTGTTGTGGAGTGGAGCAAGAAAATGTGAAAGAAGCGATCTTTCTCTATGGTATCTTTAATAAAATTTGATTTTTCCTTTGAGATCCTCAAGGAAAATGTCACTATTTTCTGTCCATCTGGCTTGCTACAGTAAAAAACAAATCCAAAACACCTTCAGGTCATTAAGGTCCATTGTTGCAACACTGGGATTAAATTCTGACCCAAATAGCAATTGTTCAGTCCCTTGCAGAAAACACAAGAGAGGTTTCACAGCTGTAGGTAGGGGGAACACTTGAATTCTGACCTACAGAGTCTGTAGAGGTGAGTTTCCCCTCATGGTGACCAGTGTCTCTATAACCACCACTCTGCAGAAACAGGTGATTTTGGCTGCCCAGCCCAAATGTCCGTTTATCCCGTGCCTGTGTTCACCCTGATTGCCTGTTCACACACCCAGGCAGATCCCTAAGATGGGCATGGTGGGATGCAGACCTGCTGCACACTGGGGAAGGCAGACACAAGCAATGCCAAACAGCAGCCCTGTCCCGTGGCAGCTCCATCAAGCATGGTGCTCACTGAGCACCTCAGGGCTAAATTTGCTTGGGTGGTGCTTGACCAATCTTCATTCTGGGGGAGGTTGTACAGATGGACAGGGTCTCCAGTGGCAATGCAGAGTGCAGCCCTCTCTCTGGTGCAGGGTCAGAGCCAGTGATAGAGAGGAGGCAGCTGGGAAATAAGAACTGTTGTGGAAAGATAGATTTTTGGGGGAAAAATTTAAATTACTTTATCTGATTTACCACTATTACCACAAACTCAGATTAGTTTATTCAGATTGTGTGGACTTGGGATTTGATGGACAACTAGTGTGTTGGGAGAGAAAAAGGAAATAGGTGGTATGGGTGAGGTGTGTGGGTTCATCTGGGCTTGAGGACCAACTCTGCAAGTAAGTACCTGGGCTGCAGGCAAGGGAGGAAGAAACAGCAGTGTGCAGGTGGGATGGAGTGAATGGAGATGTGAAGGGGAAGGCCCTTGGCCTTCCCTTGTCTGGCCAAGACACCAGCAACACCCTCAGGCTGTGTGAGGAAATATGTTGGGCTTGAGCACCAGTATGTGGCTGTTCCCACTGCTTGTGGTGTCCCCAGTATGGAGTTAGCCAGCTGAGGCTGGGGCACAATTTGGAGGCCACCACTGCCAGGGACTGTGCTTGTATGGGGCATGACACATGTCAACACCAGCCTGAGCGGAGCCAGGGGCTGTGGCTGGGCCACTGGCAGTGGCAATAACAGGAAGGCTGAGCATGGCCCAGAAGGTCAGGGTATGGACTTTGATATTTGAGTGTGTGTTCTTCATTATTCTGGACATTTTCATTGCTTCTGCTTTTCCTTTAGTCTTTTGCTGCTGAATTTGTGTCAAAGGGATGCAGGAGTGAGAGGGAAATGCAGCAGGCACTGGCAGAGAAAAATGCCTCTGAAGAACAGCCAGGCTTCTTGAGACTGATGTGGAGCCACATCTGCTTCTACTGCTGCCTGGAAATGCATGTCATCTGGCAAAAAAAAGAGCATCTTTAGTGACCTTTTTTGAACTCACAGAAAAAGGAACTCTGCTGTTCTCTCGTGGTGCCTTGCACAATGAATCCTCCTCCATTTAACAGGTGACCTCTCTTCTCCATGCAGATATTTTAACTGTTTAGTTTTGTTAGACTTGAATAGTTGAAGTTTTGATGCAGGAACTCTACACAATGGTTTTTCTTCCTTGTGCATGGTGTCTCTACAAGGTGGTGACACCTGCAGGAGTCTTAGTGGGCAAGTGTGTTCTTGCCATTTTTCCCAGATGAGTTAGGAACTAGATTATTCAAGTATGACATCATGGTGGGAAACAGGGCAGAAATGATGAACTTCCTTTACTTTGTGTTGTTATAGCTTTAATCTGGCTTGGTCAGGTCCAGGCATTGCAATTAGAAGCAGCATCTGAGGTGTTACCTTCAGTCTAGCTTCTTGAGACTAAATTACCATCTGGATTATCAGATTTTTCAGAACCAACCCAGGTAGCCCTAGGCACAGTTGGGCAACGATTGCTTGACAAGGGAGGGTGGAAAGGACTGGTTATAGATTAGACACCATTTCCACAGAAGATAAAAACTTTTGGATCTGATGAGAAACTGAATGGGATGTGGAAAGGTGAGGAACAGTACCCGTGAGATGGCATTTTGTAAGGGGGATTCACGCAGTCTGATGAGGCTGGGGAAGCTAACTGCCAAAGATGCTGGAGGATGGGAACGTACAAAACATGAGTAGAAAATTTATCACTACTCTATTCTCCCAGATGAATTCTGGGTTCCTTTTTTCTCCTCAGTAGCATTCCTTTTGTTTGTAAGCAGGCTTAGATCTTGTGAGAGGGGAAGTATAGCCTGTTATGGTGTCTGGGGAAAATATCTAATTTTCCCAGGTGTCTGGGTGGAGTCTTAGGGTGTTCATTAATTTTAACAGAAACCTCTTGCTATTTGCACCTGTCCATGGTTATTGCTAACGGACTGAACCCACAAAGGTCACCAGAAACATTGAGTCCCTTCAGCCTCTCTGGTAGAGAGAGGAAGTGTAGAGCTGGGAGTCATGCTATGCAGCCACCTGGAACATGGAACATCATGAAAATAACTTCCCTTTCTGGGATATTTTACTCCATCAGTTGCATTCAGAGTTACTGTACGACACATGCATATGTCTTTGGATATTCCTCAGTTAATGGACAAGCCAAGTTAATCGGTGCTTCCATGTCAGTCTCATGCTAAGTTCAGTAAGGTTAAGAGCTTGCCATATCCTCTTCCACCATTGTTGAGTCCATACTGCAATCATAGAATCATAGAATGTTAGGGGTTGGAAGGGACCTCTGGAGATCATCGAGTCCACCCCCCCTGCCAAGCAGGACC
>JAVSBS010021913.1:0-20512 GCA_033124195.1 Coracias cyanogaster
ACACCAAGTTACATGGAGCCTTCTCCACCTCTGGGGATCTGGAGCTCCTGCCTCCAAGCAGCCCCACCACACAAGACGAGGACTTGACGGTGCAGGGACACCACACGGACTTTACCCAGGGGCAGGAGATGGGGCAGGAGACAGGGCAGGGGCGGCCGGGCAGCCGCGGGGCGCCGCGGGCGTGAGGCGGCATCCCGCCCGGCCGCAGGTGCCTCTGCCCGGAGCCGGCCTGGCGGAGCGTGCGGGGACACGGCCGCGGGCGCCCCCCGGGGCAGGGAGCGGGCCTCGGGGCGGGCAGCGCCGCCGCCGTGCCCGGCAGCCCGCTGAGGTCTGGGCTGCGGCCGCTCGAATCGCGGTTGGTCTTTTGTCTTCTAGCAAGATGCAGGGAGCCTGGCTTAAACAAAAAAAACCACCCCAAAAACCCGCCCCGTAGATTGGGAAGGCAGGTGGTGAGCTCGGAGGCGAGGGGAGCGTTCGCGGAGGGTTTGAAACGCGATAGCCTGGGCTTAGGTGGCCGTGCCCCGGTGCCTGTGCGGGCAGCCGCCGGCCCGGGCTCCCTGCCCGCTTCCCGGAGCCCGGCGAGCGGCGTGCTCCGAGGTGAGCTTGGGGGGAGAGGCCGGTTTCCTGCTGTAACAGAAACTTCGCTCCGAAGGTGCCGCTTGCGGGTGGTTTCCCTGTTGGTTAAGGTGGGCCCGCTGGTGCGGGGACGCCGGTTCTGCTCGTTGCCTGCACCGGAGGCTAATGGGGAAGAGCTCTGCAGGTGATGGGCTTAAAACTCGGAGAATCTCGGCACCATTTCGTGCTCAGGTGATCTCGCCTTGCCTCGGTCTCTGTTGCTTGGCATTTTTTTTTTTTCCCGGGGGCAGTAGAATCGCTCCGTACAGGTTGTTCTGTATCGTTAAGACTATGTCGTATTCCCTAGAGATTTGATAGCTATAAACTGCGCTTTTGGATACTTTTTCTGTTTCATTTAGCAGTGACACGAGGAATTTTTGTTCCTGCCTGACAATAGCCTGAGGCAGGCCTGTTGGTGCGCACATTCCTGGTTTGAGATGCTTCAACCTGATAATCCGGTGTCACATTTGCAGAAAGTAAAGCTGGTAAATAAACGTGAATCACTTAAGCATAGACAAGTAAATTTAAGAAGCTGGCAGCAGGGCTACTCAGTTTGCAGTTACTCATGTAGTTAGCTGATGATTTTCTCAAAAGCCATTTCCAGGAAAGGAAGGAGGATAGTTCAGTAAGAACTTCAAATGTGTGGAGAAAATAAATGTCTTTAAAGGATTTAAGATAATGAAGTGTAGCACCTTATGTGAAAGCTCGCTTTAATATTAAAAAATGTTAGGTTAGCCTTTTCTGTGTCAGTTTTTCAGCAGTCTTCAAGCAAAAGGAAAAAGTTCAAAACATCTCCTTACTGACAAGGAAAAAACGTTTTCATAGACCAGCAGCCTTAATTCTGTTGGTCTAAAGGCCTGGGCTGCTGTGGCCTTTTTTTGGGGGAGAGGAGAGGAGCGTCTGCTCTGGTGTGTTCTACAGCAAGACACGATTGCTTACAGGCTGTGTAATCCTTTCATTGTAGAATTTATTTACTTTTTTGGTCACGTGGAAGGGGGACTAAATACAAATGCGATAATGTTGACAGAAGCAGAAAAATTGCCAGTATCCTTAAAACCATTGTGACTGCAGCTTACATCAGTGGTTAAATTGAGGAAGCTGTTTTTGCTGTTGTTGACCATTTGTGTGGGGATTTCATTTTGGGGGGGTTTGTTGGGTTTTTTTTTTCTTCTTGCATTGCATAAGAATCATCTTAGAAAGTCAAGCAAGCCTGAAGATAATTTCTTCAATATAGATTCTAACTTCTGGAATGTCAGGGTTAGGAAAAGTCATAACAAATGGTTAAGTGTTCTAAATCAGTTTCGATGAGCATGGGGAAGTGAAAAGGACAGTGCGAGGGTGGGGGTGCAGTTCCTGGCTGCCTTTAGAGCAGTTACTAACACCTGCAATAAAAAGCTTGCAGGTTGGTACTTTCTGCTGTAGACCACATGCAGAAAGTAAGAGGCATGCTCACCTGCCCTGCTGTCAAGCTCACAGCTGTATCAGACTTTCTTTTCCCCTTCCCAGGTTTGGTTTGACTGTGATGGTAACGTGGCTGGGAAGCTGGGTATTTCCAAGTGAGACCGGGGTATTTCAGATGACTTTGCAGCTGCAGTGTCTGCGAGGGCTGGACACCCTTTATTTAAATAGCAAAACTCTATTTAAGTAACTTGGAACTTTTTGGTGCTAATTATGTTCTGTTTGCTGATGAGTAAAAATATTTCAGGATCGTGTAGCTGTAATGAAATTTATTACACCAAGTATGCTTGAAAGAGGGTTGCAAACTGAAGGTGATTACTTCCATCTCTTCCTCTCAATTTGGTAATAAGCTGAAGTATCTTTTATCTCTTCATTTTGAAACCATTGTGCAACATCTTATTGCCACTTTCATTTGTTCAGTAAGTGTTATGATCTGAGCATAACTGAATTCAATACAGAACTTTTAAGGAAACTTCTACCAAGTGAGTGTTTTATCATGGTTGTCTTCAGTTTGGAAACAAGCCAGCAACATCAGTGACAAGGAGCTGTTCCTATCTCACAAATGTTGTTGGAAGACTCAAATTAAGCTATAGCCAATGTGAGGAGTTGCATTTTTGACCTTCCAAGGATGGTTGCTCTTCTGGCCTATTTCATTTAGGGAGGAAGAACAAAACTGGAGATGCAGAAAATGCATGTTGAGAGTGGGGAAGATACATTAAAAGCTGGTGTAGTCTGGACATTCAAAAACTTCTTGTTGCTCTTGAAAATAGAACTTGTGGTTTCTTCTGTAAAACTGCCTCTGTGTGATTGAGAGGGAAGCTCAGAGTTTGGGGAAGGACTGGAAAGCTGGAAAGAAATATTCAGGGAAAATAGGCTGATAACTGTGCTTGTCTTCCAAAGTCACGAATGCTTTTTGTGAAAGATGTGGTAGTTGTCCTAAAGCAGTTATGAGCTGCTTTGCTAAACAAGACAAAGTCAGGTAAGACCAATTTGTATCCTAATTAGCTGCAAGTCTCTGTTTTCTCCGATTAAAGTCAGCGTTGTGTCAGGGAGTTGAGAGCGCAGCGCTTTGTTGTTGAAGGGAAGCGTTGAGTGTTATAACTGGGGATAAGCTAGATAGGTACCATCTAACGCGTGGCTTGCCAGGATTAACGAGTACCTAGGATGCAAATACTTTGTCTGAATGACACTCTCCTAGTAATATATGTTATGTATAATGTGGAGACAAAGCTTTTGCAGTCTTTGGCAAACTTCTGGTTTTGTTTTTTTGTTTTTTTCTTTTTTAAAGGCATCAACAAAATGGTAAAATCAAGATCTTGGTTTGTTACTGGAGACATCTGTTGTTCCTCTTTCTGTCCTCCATGAAAGATGAGGGCATCAGAGTATCTGTGTCCGTGTGTTTTAAACTGGCATGTAGAGGAGACTGACTGCTCATAAAGCAGAAAAAACTTAATTTTTTTTTTTTTTAATTGATACTGTATCAACCATGTTAGAGAGTAGGTGCATCTAAAAAGGCAGTGGAGCTACTCTCTTGTGTTACACAGGCATTGTTCAGGACAGATTAGAAGATGGTGGAGGTTTCTGGTAGCAATTGAAAATTAAATTGAACCGTTCTCAATTATGCAGTGACAGACATTTAAGCAGAGAGAAGAGGGCAGAGTTTTTCTGCATGCTTCAGCTGTTCAGTGGGAAAGCAAGCACTGGATTTTGAAGTACTTCATAATATTTGTATATAAATTTATCTTAAATCTTTTCCTGTCTTCACTTTTGTTATTGCTTGGAGTTGTGCTTGGTTATATAATGGAAGACAGTAGAAAGCTTTACAGTGAAACACTTCAGATAAGACAGTAAAGCAATAAAGGAAAAAGAGACAAGCTGGTTATTGTTTGGAAAGGGCATTGTAAGAACAGGAGCCTGCCTTTAACTTGCCTGCTTTTTGGCTGGCTGACTACATGAAGAATGTTTACGACCGGTTTGTGTCGTTTGGCCTGGAAACTCTTAAAGTGAATCCTAGAGCTTTGCATCGTGATAGAATACAGTATGTTGGATTTTCATCAAGATAAAATAGCTTGTTTCTTCACCTTTATCTCATTTGGGTTGGAGGGGAAAGTTGGTTTTGTTTTTCTCAAAGGAGACCCTTTTTGTTTGTTTTTAAACCTTTTTGAGCAAAGGAAGGTTGTGGATGGATGGGGTGGACAGGCTGGTAGCAGTAACTTACTACACCTCACTGCGAGTGTGCCAGAGGGGGGAAAATGTGGGGATACAAAGGCTTGATTGACAACAGAAGTTGAAAAACACTGTTGTCCCTGAAGGTGTTTTTTATTTCCTGGGTTAGCATTCTAAAGTTCATAGGTTTGTAACAAAGGTTGTAATTACTAGAACAGATGTAAGTCTTATGAAGTGATAAACTTTGAAATGGAATAATGTATTTCTATTTTTGTATGCTGTGCAGTCTGACCTTTTCCCCCTCTCTCCTTTTTGCATTGAAAACAAGTTGAATTTACTCTCTGCAATTGGCTGTTACAAGCCCCATAAAAAGAATTTTGCCAGGTAAATTCTATAGCAGCAGTTTGAAAAATGTTCTTCTCTGAAAAATATTTGAATTCTTTGAAAGTATTTGAAAAATATTCTTCTTATCCCAGAAGAATATCCTAGACTATGTTTTTATCTGTTGTTTCGTTGTGGGGCATACTTTGAAGGAAGAACAAGTCTGTTACTAGTAAAATAGCCTGGGAGAGTTTTTTACTACTATTATTCTGGTTGGCGTTACAGGAAATTCCAGTTACTGCAGTGATACTGATGTTGAAGTGAATACTGGAAACACAAATGAAATAAATAAGAATTACTGGCTTGTACTCTTAAGTACTGAATGAAAAGATTGTTTTGCATTTGGTGTTTTCTTTGCAGGACTTCAATACATTATTTCCTGTCCAGGAGTGACAATGATCAGTTTGGCTGTAATAGTGAAACTTTTTGGCTGAACAAAGAGTGATATTGGGCAAGAGGGATGATGCATGAGAATTGAGACTTCCAGCACATGTGCTGGCCAACCCTGTTCTGGTTTGCTGCTCGTAGAGTTAGATTCTGTGCCTATACTTTCACATTATAATGAAGTAATACTTAGTAAGTACTTGAATGTTTAGGAGAACTACCTCTCTAGATTGCTATTTAAAGTGTAGCTGAGTTGGTACATTGTCCTGGTTTGAGTTAGAACAGGACAAATTCTTTGTTCAGTGATTCCACTTTTCAGCTAAGGTCTCAGTGGCTGCACTTTCTGAAGTTAATGGTGTATTTTTGCAGACAGTGTCTGCTTCTAGCAGTGATAACGCTTGATGTTTAGAGTTACTACCAAGGACTGGTGTGTGCAGAAACTCGTGCTTATATGTGTTCCTATAGAAACCAAGGCCCCTGCTGTATCTTGTGAACCACATTGGTGGTGCCATAAGTGAAAGGGTCGTAAGTAAAAAGGTCGTACTTGTGGGGAGGAGCGGCCAGGACCGGTGACCCAAACCTGACCGACAAAGTATTCCATTCCATTCCATGTATGTCATAGTCCGTATGAAGCTGAGGCTTCACGAGGGTTAAGCTCTCTTCTACTGTGGCTGGTGTCTCAGGAGGACTCTGTCCAATCTTCTGCCTTCAATCCAAATCCATGAGTTCCTGAATCCAATTTCTGAATCACATTCCCATCTGCCACTGAGTCCAGTCTGGTTTATATTGGTTTTATGTATTTCATTGGTTTTTTTTTCTTTTCTTTCTATTAATACCGTTTCATTAAATCTGTTTTAATACTTTTTTCCAACCCTCTATCTCTCTCCCTTATTCCCTTTCCCTTCCCCTTATGGGAAGAGAGAGGTGTTAATAGAGAGCATCCGTCATTTGTTTAGCGGCCAGCCCAGCCTTGAGCCTTGACATGAGTACAGCATTTGGGGTTTAATTAAGAGAATATAGTGCGCTTTGGAGCATGCTGGGAAGTGATTGAACGTGGTATTTGTTATATTGGTGTTACGGTAGTCAGAGGCCTGGCAAAACTTGAGTGTATTTCATGTGTTTCATCAGGCTATTTTTAGGGATGTGTAAATGCCTGCTTAGTTGATGGCTGAAATAATAAAAGTTTTTGGGTAGCAGAGCAGATGAGAGCAAGGTGAAGCTGTATAAATGGAGGTACTGTGGTGAATACCAGCCATCGTTTCCCAGCATATGTAATTTTTAATGTCCGGCTGTGTGAGCGGTATTTGCCACCTACTCCCCAAAAAACTCACACACTCACTAGCTCCCTACCCACACTGAATCCCTCCAACAACTGTAGACTTTCTGTAGTTGAACAGGATCACACTGAAACCCCAATTTCTACCAAACATTCCCTCTTAATATTCTTTGATAATCAGCACTTGTGAACATCTAAGTGTTTAGCCTAAAGAGCAACTGTGTTAGCTGTTGCTATGGGAAAGTGTGGTTTTATTTCAGCTGTCACCATTTAGACTTGCTGTAGTAAAGTGTCTTCTACAACTAAATGATTGATGACATCTAGAATACTCTTGGTTTCCATCTTCCAATGCAAACTTCTAAATTTTAAAGCTGGAGAAGCTACCTTGTTGGATTCAGTTTTTACAAAGGTCTGTAAATCCTGGCGTTTAAGATCCTAAGGGGGAGAATTCTGTTTTTGGATGAGATTCGAAGTTGAGTGGTTTGGGGTTTTTTTAGTATGTATTGTGTAATTAACTTGTATTATGCTCAGTTGTTCCAGCTGGGTTTGCGAGGACAACACATGGCGATAATTCCAGGGTTACCCTCTCCATAAATGCACCCAGTTGCGCGCACAATCTTTGGTTTAGGCAACATGCTTCATGAAAACAGTATCTGGTTTTGTGCCTGTTTTCACTTTGGGGAAGAGCAGTAACCCTAACAATGTGTTTTCTGGGCAGGGGTATTTGGTGTAGGCCAAGACCTTAGGTTTTGCATAGTTTCAGGCTTTGGGCTTTTTTACCATTTCTAAGAATGGTTTAAGAACAGATTCATAAAGAAAGGGCCTTTTCCAAAGAAGCTGTTTTATTCTTATTCATCTAAGTTTAGGGGAGCACTGGATGTCTGGTAGATGGCAGTGGAATTAAGGCAGAAATTATCTCTGGCAAGGGTTCCAGTTAAAAAAACCTAAGTTAAAATATTACTGTCTCTTAATTTGGTGGCATTGCTGTGAATTTAGTTGCGAATCCAGGAGTTAATCTGGATATCTGAAAATTATACAGGCTAGTTGCATATAACACTATACTCTAAACAATGATGCAATGAATAACGAAATAAAATTATATTGCTTTGTTCTCATTAGAGCACTTTCTAGCCTGTATCAGTTTGGGTTTCTTCTTTTGCCTGTAGATGATCTTGCTTAAGAATTCTCGTTTCAGCCTGCGTAACCTGGGGACCTGTCTGACAGTAATCTGATAGTGGGCAGTGCCACTAACTGCAAAACAAGTAGCCTTCTAAAAGTTACAGCATTAAGAGCTGTCATAGTCCTTGTAAATAGAATTCTATAAATGCTTACTGCTTCTTTGAAGACCAGTAAGAAGTGTTTATATCTTAAGTTTATAGCTTATATCTTTATTTATCCAGGGAGAGGGCAATTGAAATATGGATCTTTAGGGTTAATTTTATCTCTCTCTCTCTTTCTTTTACAGCTATCGAGTGCAAATCCTGTGTATGAGAAATTCTATCGACAGGTATGTATGTTCTTGTTGAGAGAACAAACCTTATTTTGTATTTAAAAGAAAGAATATTCTTTTGCCATGGACTTCAGCATGGCCCACAGTGTATAAACAATGAAAGTTCAAGGAAAATTATTCTGCTTTAAGATACATTTTTATAATAACTAACACTTAGGTCTGGGCTATATCAGTATAAATGTAATATTGAGTGTAAGATGTCTGTCTTAATTTGTTAGCGAAATGCCCGGTATGTATGATACACATCACAGTTCTAGCAGCCTGTTAGCTCTTGGAATGGAGTAAACTCTTTATGAATTGCTGTGTTGATATGTTCTTGTTCCTTTTTGCAAGTGAAACTGAGTTTCTTGTGTTTGTAGTGCAGTTAGCGTAAGGTAAGACTTGCATCTCCCTTGGAGTATCCCCAAAGATTCTCACAGGATGCTGTAAGGAGTGAAATTTGGATGGAAGGCCACTGAACATCAAAAGGATGCATATAGTTATTGTAGCTTCACTCAACAGATACAAATATTTTTACTTTATAATGTAAAAATGAAATAGATACAAAAAATATAGTAATGTAAATCTTATTTATCTCCTGCCTTTTCTATTTAGGCCCAGCAAAAATAAGGAGTATTCATTCTTTAAAATAGAGCGTTTTTTGAAAAATAGCTGTTTCAACTGCTCTGTAATAGCAGTGTTTTGTGTCACGTGCATAATAGATATTATTGTACAAACACAGATAATATAAAAAATTTTAAGGAAATGTAAACTGAGTGACTGTATAAAACAATTTAAAATACACTTTTTTTTTTTTTAAACAGAAAGATTTGAGTAACTGATGAACTCTGTAAAAAAAAAAACCAACCTTAAAGGAAGTTGTTGGTTTTTTCCCTTTGTGCAACTGATAATGTTCCTGTCTGCTTGTCCTAAGACAGGATATCGTGTATATGACCTCTTTATTTAGGAACTGCTTTTGGGCATCAACATTAGAATGTAAGCTTATCTGCTGGGGAAGAGAAGACCATGATTTCTATCCGTGCTCTATTTTGGGGTTGTGCTTAGAGGGTTAGGCCCATTATCAAGCACATAAATCAGCAGTTAAAATGCTGCTTGAAAAGTTTGAGCTTTCCCTTTTACTTTTAACAAGGAGAGCAGCAGATTTGAAATTGCTAAACAAGAAAAGAGAGTTTACCTTGATCTGAGTTTGGACGACTCCTGAAGGTTGAAGGAGATAATACTTCCTTCCCAAAATTTTCCTTCAGCCTCATGGACAAATCCACTGTGTGTCTATCTCTAGGCATTGGATTAAAAGCCTCAGGAGAATCCCACATAATGATGATCATTATAAGGTCACAAGAAAAGGCAAGGAACTAATTTTTTTTTTTTTGCAGGCTAGGTTTCCTAGCTCAGTGCCACTGACTATAACAGTCATGTATCATCTTTGCCACATGCCTGCCTGTCTCTTCCCCCTGATTGCAATTGCTGAACCACTAAAGTGTGAAGCAAGAAGTTGGATGAAGAAGCTGAATTCAAGCACAGATGTGATACCAGCTCCTAAGTCACTCAGCATCTTGTGTTTGTTGGAATATATAGCCCACTGAAATTGGAGCAGTATTTGTTGTCCAGCAGTCTCAGTAGTATATAGGAACAGGGATTCCTTAAACGTGATGTTACTGTTAGTGAAGTTGTGCCAATGGATTTGTTTTTCAGGGGATTACTTCGCTGACTTGCTCAGCCAAACTCTTTTCTGCAAGCGTTTGTTCTACAGAGTGGCTTTCAAATGTGTCTGAAAACTTTCAGTGGCACTAGGTAACTTTTTCCTTGCCTCTGTCAGATAGGGAGATGTCAGCTTTCAGAAGAGGTGTCAGAAAGACATTTCCCCCTTTGTCCTCTGGTGCTGGTAGAGCGTGTTTTTACTCTTTCATACCAGAAGTGCTTCAGAGCCTTCCATCCAACCTGAGAATAAATCATCACCTGAAATAGTCCCGAAGTTTAGTACACTTCCAGTTCTATCACAAACTTCATCTGGCATAATGTGTGTTGTGACATGGGTATAAATCCTGGGCTTTGTAGTTGTATGTGGTTGTGACTGAAATCTTAACCTTTCAGTAGGGACACTTTTCTTTCAAATAAGTTTTTTCTGCTTAACCTTTTCTGGACTGACTCTCAAAACAGGCTGAAGTTAAAGGATAAAATGAAATGTGTGATAAAGTAGTAGGAAATTACTTAATCCTGTGATGCAGTGTAGCAGGTAAACTGTATGCCTGAGCTGCTGCTGAATTCCTGGTGAATCCTGAGTTGAGGTGCTTCTCACTGGTACCTGGTGGCCTAATGACATCAGATGTACTTCCTAATTTTCAGTTGGTTTTGGCCCTACAAAAGACAAGTTGCAACAAGAGAGTTGTTGGCCGATACAGGTATAAAAACTGCTTTTGCACATTGGAGAAAAAACTACCAAGTTGGTGTATAATTGACAAACAGCAGCAATCTTCTCTATGCCATAGTCAAACATAAGCCGATTCTCTGCAGTATTTTAATGCTTAGTAAGTACCCCCATCCCGGCATGCAAGACTCAAATTTGTAAAGAAATTGAAATCAGCTCTTAAAAAAAAAAAAGTTACTAAAATTTAGGTAATTGCTCAAAAATAAACAGTATCCATAATGGGTTAAATAAGAATCTTGCTTAAATCCCCTAGGGTTACCACCTTCTGCCTTGGAGGTGGAGAAATAAAAAATAAACACAGCTGATACTGTGTTGCTTTGTGACTTTCCCAAAATTGTAGAAAAGTCCAAGGCTGGAGTTTTTCTGACTGGATGCCAAGATCATTGTGCTTGTGTGCAAGGTTGACCTCACTAACTGAAAATGGGATTTGATGCAGCATCTTGGCAACGTTTTGCCTGTAATATGGACATCTCTCCCATACAGACTGAATTAGGTACTTAAAAAATCTGAGGAGCAGGCTAAAACTACAAGGCTGTAGTGTCTGGAATTTTATTGCTCTGATCAGGGAATCTTCAGTTACAGGAAACAACCTCTCCTAATTAAAATTTTATTAGCTATGTTGAAAACAGGGTATTTTCACTTTCATATTAAATGCTGCTTTTGGGATTGCTTTCAGAGGTGTTTTTGTTTGCTTTTAGAAGTGTCTGCAGACAACTGTCATCTGCTGCAGCGTGCTTTACAAATGATAAATTCTCCACAGTCTTTCACTAGCTAGTTCTAAGCCCATCTTTAGGAGCCGTTTGCTTTGAGCCCCTTGTGTGTGTTGCAGCTGTGAACTTGGAAGGCTGGTCTTACAGTCCAAACAAAATACTGAATATAGTCTGTTTAAATACAAAGTGGTGAGACTGTAAATGATGCAATGCATCACCATCAAGGTTCTGCTGTATATTCTCAAACTTTCTGTTCTGAAGCGCTGGTTTTCACTAGGCATTCTCAGGCTATTTCAGAGGCGTGATGACACAGTGTTCAGCAAGTGCTCAGAAAGCACCGAGCTTCAAAAGGTGCTGGGAAGTCTAACACGGGCATCAGGTTATTCTTTCTGTGCATGTCCTGCAGTTTTCCAGGCGTGCTCATTTATTTCTACAATTTCAATTTTGGTTCTCTGCCTCTTTCTCTCCAGAAAGTGTGGAAAGCAAGTGCCCTCTATTGCCTCTTTGCTGTCCTTTGAAATGTTTATGATTTTTGCAAATTCTTCAGAGTTTCAGGGAGTCCCAGCTGACCATAAAGATGCTGGTTTTGAAGATAATATTACATAATTCTTTTTATATAAAATATTATTTGATCTCTAGATCTTGTAGGACCTGTACAGCTCCCTGTGATGCAGTAAGCCTGACAGTGTGAATGACTGAGGATACCTTAGCTCTCTTCTCCATGCTGTGCCCTTTTTAGCCATCCTTTTGCTTTAGGCTCTCACAGACATGCAGCTTTCATCTATTTCCCTTGTCCTCACCTAGGTGATTTAAGTTTTACTCCTTGCCCCTTCCACTGGAAGGTATGCTGAGGTACTGGTTTTGCTTAGGAACTTGGATAACGATCTATTTTAATGGTCTCCCTGTTGATCCAGGGAGAAATGCATGCTGGGTGATATTCTGCCAAAATTACCAACAACTTCATTGTGTAAATTAGTTTCACTTTAGGGAGTAAGCATTTCCCTCTTCCGGGGTGGTGAAGGTGTCTTCAAGTAGAGCCTTCTTTTTCAGACCATAATAGTAATGAATTCAGAGCTGGACAATTGAATGAAATCAAGCTCTGAGACTTCTGTCTTTACAAATCAGATGTTTTGCAGGCATCAGGAAGAAAATCCTGTGATTATGAAGGGCGAATTAGATGGGTTCGGATGATGGCTAAAATGAACAAGCTTCCCTATGCCCTGTATAACTTGATGAATCTTGGGCCTTTGTACTTGACACTTAAGGACTGCAGAACTTGAAATCCGGGCATAAACAATGGTTAGAAACTTACAGCAATGGACACTTGATTGCTTGCATATATGTTAGTGTTTTTTCCTTGGATTTTAGGTGGAATGAATCTAAATCTTCACTGATGCCCTGTAAGAGTAAGCTTGTGTTGGGATACTGGCTCGTGACTTGGGAGACCTTGGTTTCCTTCCTTGCTTCTGTCCCAAACCAGGTCATCTAGGCAAACTTCTTATCTCCCTGTGTCTTAGTTGTGTACAGACAGATGGGGATGATAGTGTATTTTTCTGGAGCATTGTAAAACTTAGTAGAGTGTGAGAGATTCTTAGAGATACATATATAGATAGATAGATATATAGATACAGATACATAGATATATAGATATGTATGTATAATATATCTTAAATTTAGCAATGTTATTTTAAGATACCAACTTCCAAAGCCTGCCTATTAATACTAAATATGGAGCAGCTGGTTCAAAATGTTGTAATTCTAATGTAACATGATTTTTAATCAAAGGGAGTTTTTGTTTTTAAAAACAAAGTCTGAAGATGGTTCCCAAAGTGACTATGTTAAGTTAAGCATTCTTCTTTGCTGGCTTTTTGAGAGGCTGTGTAAAGAGACTGCAACAATTCAAAAGCTAGTTTGCCATGTGAGGTGTGTTTTTCTCCCTCAGGTTGATTCTGCTAATTCTGGAAGAGTGTTAGCTTCTGAGGCAGCTGTTTTCTTGAAAAAGTCTGGATTGACAGATTTGATACTTGGAAAGGTAATGACAGCGAGTTCATTATCCTGCCTCTTGCTTCAGTTAGTATCCTGCGTAAATTCAAATACATAGCGGTACTACTGGCTATGTGATCTTCCCTAATGTGCTTTCAGTTGTGCTCTCCGGTAATTTCCAATTTCCGTTTTCTTGCATATTCTACTGCATATGTAGCTTGTGGTGGAAATTAAACCATATTTTAAATAGTCAGCACGAATAAGTGCTATCGTGAAGGTTAAGATCTGAACTTGTCATCCAAGAATGCACTGTTAAACGGAGTGAGAACTTGCCAGTTCCTCTCCGTGCCGTGGAACACTTTGTGTCTATTTTTCTGTTCTAGATTTGGGACTTGGCTGATACTGACGGCAAAGGTATCCTGAACAAACAGGTATGATTATTTATATCATGTCTGAGGTTACTCTAACCATTTCCAAGCCTTGAAATAATAAGGTAGAAGTTAAGATTTCTGGCTCAGGAAAGCAGTTTTTCTAAGTTTTTTCAGATTTTTCTAATTGAAGCTAGATACGTACTTCCCACTTCAGTGTAAGCACCCTTCAGCTACCGCACCATTTTTTCTTCAAGTTATAAAATGAGCTGCTATGTAGCTGTGCAATACAATATCCTAAGAAGTGATTTAACGGTTAAGGTGCTGTATTTACTACCAAGTTAACTTTTCCTCTTAACCTTGGAGGAAACAATGCAGAAATTAAAATCCTAGTAAAATCTTCCCAATTTTTATTTATGCAATTTTGGTGGACTTGAGATTAGTACATGCTATTTGGAGTTGTTCTTCCAAAGTGTAGCTCTGAGCAGTATGGCAGTCAGACTTCCCATCAGAGGTGCTGCTGAAAAGCTCTAACGTGCGTTGCTGTTCGATTTGAAGTATAGTTAATTAAACAATGGCCTACGGAGAACTAACTGCTTCATCTCATGGTAGCAAGAGGAGGAGCTTGTAGCATCTACAGACAATTTTATTCTTTTTAATACATGTGCTGTACATTTCTTTGCTCCCCCTCTGTCAGCTGTCACCTTTGGGATCAACTCAGTTCCTCCAAGATAAACGTAGAAGAACTGACTACACGAGCCAGGAAGTTCCTAAATGCTTGGAGCTGCTAATTACAAACTTTGCCTCACTGGAGGAAAATGAGTCAGTGGCTGCTGACTGTTGCTTTCTGTCACTTTGTGAACCCCTTGAAGCCATTTGCGACCCTTTGTGTATACAGCAATACTGGAAAATTCTTCTGAAGTCTGAGTATTTTCTTACAATAAATCCTTTTAAATTTTATTTTTCCTGTAGGAGTTTTTTGTGGCTTTACGACTTGTAGCATGTGCACAGAATGGATTGGATGTTTCCCTGAGTAGTCTTAATTTGCCTGTTCCTCCACCAAGATTCGTAAGATTACTTTTTTTACTTGAACGTATCAAGTCATTAATAAGAACGGCTTTTAAGTGAATAATTAGGAAGTTTGACAAAGTTTGATACAAACACTTCTTAAAGTGGTTTTGTAGGGCAATAGGGCCCTACACCAGGGGAATATTATGCAATGTGGAATAAGAATAAGGTGCTACATGTTCTAATGGGGATTTGAATATAAAAATGTGTATAATTTGAATATATAATAGATGGTATTTGTTCTATAAGTGTTGTCCTTAATAGAAGAAACATTTTAAATTTCTTACTCTAAATGTTGGTATCCTTAACTAAGATATGAGTGCCTAAAATGCAGTTCTGGCTTTGAGAAGGAGCATCTTCTCAAAGAAGGGAGTAGTTTTGCAAGGTCAGAACTGTGTCCCTTTTAATGTGGGTTTTTTCCTGTTTTTCCTCAGACTGATACTAGTAGTCCTTTGCTGCTCAGTGGAACGGCATCAAGTGATGTACCATGGGCTGTTAAGGTAAACTAAAGATCAGACTATCACCTAGAAGTATGATGTGGTTTTCAAGAAAGCATAAATTTGTTTGAGAAAAATCTATTGCTACTGATAGCTGTAGTTTATAAAGTACCATTATCAATTACCATTCATGTCAAATCTGTATTTGGGCTAGTAGACCTAATTTGGTAAAAACACTTGAACCTTGGGAAATCATTTCATGTCTAGAAATTTGAATTTAAAAAAATGAATAATTACCCAAAGCCATGAAAATAATTTAAGAATAAATCTCACTGAGTTTTGGACCAGTCTATAGCTGACTTTGAAATAATACCTTTTTCATGTTTTCTTTTAAGCACCAGGAACTGCACATTTGTGTGTTTCCAACTGTAACTTGAAAAAAGTTAATAACTGCTTCTTAGACTACGAGTGTGACTGTTTTAATAAATAATACTTTACTTCTGCCCATGCAGCTGGAAGACAAGGCCAAGTATGATGCTATTTTTGACAGCCTAAATCCTGTGAATGGACTGTTGTCAGGTGATAAGGTGAAACCTGTACTCCTTAACTCAAAACTACCAGTGGATATCTTGGGACGAGTAAGAATATCTTTCTTCTTAACTGTTAATTCTCAAATAACTGTGCTACACTCAATAGCTGTTTTTCAGATTGAAGATTTGTAGTAATGAGCCTATTACATACTATCTTATGGAGTGGCCACAAGTATAACTATTAAACTGTAAAAAAAGAAAAAAAAGTAATTTTGATAGGTTGCCTTTTACTACAGTGTATCAGTTGTGTACACTCTTTAACACTTGGATTGGGGCAGGGTGCCCATAGTGCACTCTTGTCTCCAACTTCAGAATCTTTCTTGCTTTTGCCTGATTTATAGGAATGTATGTTGCTCGCTGAAAACAAATGCTGTTAACAGCACTGAGGATAAGGTGGAGGGAGGCAGGTCTTACAGTTGTTTCTAATGAGATGTTAAATAGGAAACTGCTACAGTTCAGGCACACATCCCTGAATTCTGCTTTGTATTGGTAGGTGTGGGAACTGAGCGATATTGACCGTGATGGAATGTTGGATCGAGATGAGTTCGCGGTCGTGAGTATCTTCTGCCTCTTGGGATTTTGGAAGCCTAATGGCAGGGGTTTAAATTGGATGCATTGTGTATTAAGTTTTGACTGTTTATGTGGTTCGTTTATTGCCTTGATTCAGAGACCTTAAGTTTTGGTGCTATTTAATGTTTCTGTCCATTTGTTGAATGTCTGTCAGTACACAGCAGGAGCTTTCACTGGGGGCTGAAGGAGCCGTTAAAAAGTTATACCTGTGATCTGCTGTCCCACCAGAGACTGAGGGTTTTTGCTAAATAAGTTTTACCTTGAGCTTCAGTGTTTATAGTACTTGAATGTGTCAGGATGCCTTTAGGGAAAATTTTAAAGAATTTATACATAAAATTCTTCAAAAGTTTGTAGCAGGTTAGAATTTTAGCACTGTTAATGCCAAGACTGATGAAATAATGTAAGAAGCGGTAAGTTTCACTTCCCCCAAGAGATGGCAAGTGTGAAGAGAGTGGGAGACTCTTGCTTTTGAACACTGTAGGTCTTGAATGTGATAGTAACCACGCATCAACTTTTTCTTAAAACTTTTGACCTGTTTTTGCATGTGAGTTGGAGTCGAAGAAATTATGCGCTCGCTCTGCAGGAGAGGGTCTCATTTTATGCAAAGAAATATCAAATCTAACTTGAAAGGTTTGCAAAAGCTAACAAAATATCTTAACAGCATTCTGCATCAGAAGAATTTTGAAGTAATGTGACCATTCTGTTCTCAGATGGGACTAAATCCAGTCTTTAATTTCTACAAACAAAACTTTTGCTCATCTTATTCAGAGTCAAAATGTACAAATAAAATAAAGAGAAAATTAAAAATACTTGTTTAATTGCCAAGAATTGATGTTATGGAAAACACTGAACCCTTGCTTTGTTTCTTTGTAATAGAAATACCTTTTTCTGCTGTCATGTATATTTTTGAGAAAGGATTAAAGTGTAAAAATTGCTTTCTTGAATATTGTTCTAGTCCTCTTCAGGCACCTACGTGCCTCATTTTCTTTTGAAACCAGCTCCTTTAAGACCCTAGTAGTTAACATTTGCTGTGTTTCATTTCCTGTGTTTATGCTGTAATTCTTCAGACTTTCAGCTTGGAGATCACAGGATTGATATGCTCTAGGGAAATGTTTGAGATAAATTATAACATTTCTTTAATGTGCAATTCTTGGTCTTGAACAGCAGTCATAAAATTATTAAAATGTACAACTGGAATAAAAGAGTAGACACCAAGTGGAGCAATTCGTGCAAAAACAGTGAATACATTAAAATAAAATGTTTGAAGTATTCTCTGAAATAAAATTCCAGTAGTAGTGGTCCAAGCTTGATAATATTTAGGAGAATCATTTTAATGTTCCAAAAGAGACTGAACTCCATTTGCTAAGCACTGAACCTCAAAAGAAAACAGTGATGAAAAACACAGGTCAGAAGGCAACAAGCTGCAGTTCAGTTGAGGGGGCTTGTAAAGGAGAAATATGATGGAAAAAATGCTAAGTTACTTCTTAGTCGATTCTTTATACATATTTATTTAATTATTATATATTTACATCCACACACCTTGTTTTCTTGTTCAGGCCATGTTTTTGGTGTACTGTGCTTTGGAGAAAGAACCAGTGCCAATGTCCTTGCCTGCAGCTTTGGTGCCACCATCCAAGAGAAAACCTATTAGTGTTCCAGGAGCAATGCCATTAATTCCATCTTCAACGTCTACCAAAGAGCCTCATCAGTCCTTGCCACCTGTAGGCATTTTAGCTGCCAAAGCACCATTAACGCAGGTATAGTTCTGAAGTTACTTGGGGTTAAGATTTTTGCTCTTAATGCTGTGAAGAGTCTTTTAAATGGGATGTTAGTTTTCTTTTTGCCCTGGTGATTGGTTGATGAATTTGAGGAGGCTGATGGGAAGACCAGGTGGAGAGGTATGAAATTTATCTGGTTCTGCTTTTCCTGGATGTCTTCAAATACAAACAGTTGGATAAAGAATATTATTTAGTAAAGATCTTGAAGATATTTTTAAAATAAATTATTTCAAGGCATCAAGCTCAACTCAAAGGTCAGAATATTAAGGAAACCATGAAAAAATGTAGTCCAGGTACACATCTGGAGAATGTTAACTCTTCTGGCTGAAGCCTGATTTCAGTATCTACAGATTCTTCAAACAAATTGTGACAGGCATGTATGCCCAGTTATATGCACACAAATCTATGCAATTTGAAAAATATTAATAAAATTGGAATAGATAAATGCAAGCAATGGGAGAAGGAAACAAAAGTTCTGGCATATCCACCTAAACACAAGATTTGGTGTTTGTCCTGAATGTGACTATTAAGAAGCTTGATGCCTCCCGCCTACCCAAGCATCTTATTTAAGCCTGGTCATTGTAGAATCCAGAATTCAGAAAAATGTCTTTCCAAGTAGATCATAACTTACTCATTGTATTCAAAATAAGAAAAAAAAAAATTGAGAAGGGGACCTAAGGTAAGGACTGTGGTACTTTAATGCATAAGATTTTGCTCAGACACTTGGGTACTTACATTTGAATAATCAATAAGAAACTTAATCCTGAATCTTAATTCTGAAGGTGCCAAGACTTTCCGCTGGCAATTTACCTGCCTGATGGTAAGTCTTGCTGTGGGTATGACACAGCAGTGCCATTCCGGATGACTGTTTCAGTGTGCATTTTGTATACAGCACCATTTGGGATTTGTTTAAGTGTCCTCATATACTGAAATTATTTAGTGTTCATAAGCATGCACTTGAAGCCATTTTCACTCAAAAAACCCAGGTATCTTTATAGTAGTTTATAGTGTTTGGAAAAGTAGCGAAAGTAGAAGTGGCTTTAATTCCTGTCTTTACCTTGATTAGATGTAAATTCTACAATTTAGAATGTACCATCAACAGTCTGGGCTTCAGCAGTTTTCTTTCCCTCCAGCTAAAGCTGTTCGGGTGTTTAAAGAGGAATAAAATTGATAGAGGCAGACAGTAAGCAGGACTGTGACTGAGCACTGTGATGAGGGCACAGCTCCATGCTGAAAGGAGATCAGGGCTCCAGGGAATTCCTTTAATGCGTAGGCAAAGAGGCAGAGCAGTATCAGCCAGCCTTGAAAACACTTTGCTGCTACTTTTGGAGTTGCTTGTGGATCTCTGTGCATCTCTATTTTAGAGGATGAAACTAGTTCATGAACTAGGCACCTATATGACTTCTTAAATCTGTACAGTAGTCCCTGGATTATGTAATTCTGAAAGTAACCATCTGAAAACAGAACTGCCCATATCTTAGTACTGTGTTGTCGTGTTTTTTGTTTTTTCCATTCCATCCCCACTGCCTTCAGTGGGTTGTGTCGCCTGCAGACAAAATTAAGTATGATGAGATCTTTGTGAAAACTGACAAGGACATGGATGGATTCGTGTCAGGTGTGGAAGCCAGAGAACTATTCCTGAAGACAGGACTGCCTTCTGCTCTTCTTGCACATATCTGGTAGGGTTTTGGTTTCTTTTTTTTTTCCGTGACAGCTGTTTAGACGATGGCATGGTTCTCGTTCCTTCCTAGCACTTTTCTTGCAAAGTGCTACTTTGACATTTCTGGAAAGTGAAGGTTGTTTTTCTTATGTAATAGCACGGCCTCTGTATAAGCACTGG
The DNA here is from genome assembly GCA_033124195.1 of Coracias cyanogaster. NCBI lineage: Eukaryota > Metazoa > Chordata > Aves > Coraciiformes > Coraciidae > Coracias > Coracias cyanogaster. Next base: position 19,560 of record JAVSBS010021913.1, read on the forward strand.
TAACTTATGTCGTTCTGCTTTTGGATAGAAATGGGGGGAAAATTGGGGAAAACAGGTTTATGCTGTGCATCATGTCTTAGGGGAGGAGGTAAAGCGCCTGAACGCAGATGGTTACAGGTACTGCACTTCAGCTAAGCCCATGTATTTAAGGCATCACCATGTCACTGTGTGTCTAAACACTGATACTGTCCATACACTGGTAAAGAGAATTCTCTGTATAAAATCCTTAGCACGTGAGACTTGGGGCCCATCTCATTCTACAACTTGTCTGTCATTACAGCCAGTGGTGACACTCAATGCTTTTTTTTTAATTCGTTCCCCACTGTAAGCTAAGTTATGGGGCACTCTGGTAGGAAAATCAGAGGAAACTTCCCCCCCAGGTATAATTAACACAGCCTCTAATAAAAGGAATTTAGGAAAATTTAGATAAATGAGTGTTGGCTGTGAAAAGCTCTTTAATTTAGAGGGAACTTCAGTTACAGATACTTGGGTGTTAGTGACTTACAGCCTCAGTTCTGCCTCTTACCAGATCAAAACTTGCTGCACCAGAGTTGTGGACCTTACCGTAAGTGGTGGTTGGAGTGATGTCTTCTATCTAGTACCATGGCTGAATTCTGTATTGCATTTTTTTTAGAGAGGATATATACACTAGCAATTGTCACATGTCATATGACAGCAAGTACAATAAACAGGGCTGTACTTGCAGAAAGAAGGATTTGGTTTATTTCATGTGCATCTCTGTACAGGGCTCTATGTGATACAAAGGACTGCGTAAAGCTCTCAAAGGAACAGTTTGCTTTGGCTTTCTATTTAATTAATCAGAAGTTAACAAAGGGCATTGATCCACCTCAGGCTCTGACTCCAGAGATGATTCCACCTTCAGACAGAGGTGTCAGCTTACAAAAGGTAAGGATGGGTTTGGCATTTTTGGTATAAATGAATGTTGATTTCAA